>JAAAWM010011172.1:0-65537 GCA_036873465.1 Thinopyrum obtusiflorum
CCAGCAGTGGCTCCCCATCCAGGCGAGGATGGTGGGATGCGCGTCTGCATCGACATACCAGGGCTCAACCAAGTCGCCTCTCTGGAGCGCTTCTGGCCCTCGCGAGTGGGGCGCTGCGGAGGTCCACCCCACAGCTACGTTCGCATGCCTTACGGCTTGCCGAACGTGGCTGCCACGTACCAGCGCCTCATGAGGGGCATCATGGAGGCACAAGAGGCCAGGCGTTCCGCGGCCCTGGCGGAGATGGAGATGGTCCGCGAGGAGCCACCAGCGCCTCCGGAGCCTCCCGAGGCCCTTGGGCCTAGGGGCTCGTGAGGATCGGCTTCCGCAGCCCATCGAGTCTGCTACACCAACACCCCATCGTCCTCAACGTCATCAGGTGACATCTTTCAAGTTTCACTTCCAGCTGGGAGCGCCCCCCAGGGCTGCATTATTCCCAGGCCGCGTGGATCCGTCCCTGCGGCGTGGGGGGGGGGGGGGGGGGGGGGGGGGGGGGGGGGGGGGGGGGGGGGGGGGGGGGGGGGGGGGGGGGGGGGGGGGGGGGGGGGGGGGGGGGGGGGGGGGGGGGGGGGGGGGGGGGGGGGGGGGGGGGGGGGGGGGGGGGGGGGGGGGGGGGGGGGGCCCACTCAACTGACACCAACTGACGGAGCTGCTCCCAAACGGCACGACGCTTGCGCATGGGTCCGTCCCTGCAACGCCGACAAACCTGAATGGCTGAGCTCTGGCCGCGGCAGCCCCGCATGGCGCCACCTCGTCAAGCCTTCAGTGCCTCATCGCCCCTCGGAAGCAACCAACGGCTGACTGTCAATTGTCATGGCAACCCCTCGTTCTTTCTATGATGGGTCTACAGGATCTCCTAAAGGAGCTGCGTCAGGGGGGGGGGGGGGGGGGGGGGGGGGGGGGGGGGGGGGGGGGGGGGGGGGGGGGGGGGGGGGGGGGGGGGGGGGGGGGGGGGGGGGGGGGGGGGGGGGGGGGGGGGGGGGGGGGGGGGGGGGGGGGGGGGGGGGGGGGGGGGGGGGGGGGGGGGGGGGGGGGGGGGGGGGGGGGGGGGGGGGGGGGGGGGGGGGGGGGGGGGGGGGGGGGGGGGGGGGGGGGGGGGGGGGGGGGGGGGGGGGGGGGGGGGGGGGGGGGGGGGGGGGGGGGGGGGGGGGGGGGGGGGGGGGGGGGGGGGGGGGGGGGGGGGGGGGGGGGGGGGGGGGGGGGGGGGGGGGGGGGGGGGGGGGGGGGGGGGGGGGGGGGGGGGGGGGGGGGGGGGGGGGGGGGGGGGGGGGGGGGGGGGGGGGGGGGGGGGGGGGGGGGGGGGGGGGGGGGGGGGGGGGGGGGGGGGGGGGGGGGGGGGGGGGGGGGGGGGGGGGGGGGGGGGGGGGGGGGGGGGGGGGGGGGGGGGGGGGGGGGGGGGGGGGGGGGGGGGGGGGGGGGGGGGGGGGGGGGGGGGGGGGGGGGGGGGGGGGGGGGGGGGGGGGGGGGGGGGGGGGGGGGGGGGGGGGGGGGGGGGGGGGGGGGGGGGGGGGGGGGGGGGGGGGGGGGGGGGGGGGGGGGGGGGGGGGGGGGGGGGGGGGGGGGGGGGGGGGGGGGGGGGGGGGGGGGGGGGGGGGGGGGGGGGGGGGGGGGGGGGGGGGGGGGGGGGGGGGGGGGGGGGGGGGGGGGGATCGTGACTCAGGAGCCTAACTTGTCACGTAGCCCCTCACTCCTTGGTCCCGTCCTAGTTTCCGGTCGGGGCTAACGGTGGCTGAGGTATGCGCGGGGCCGGGCTCTGCCAGCGTAGAACATAAGCAAGTAGGAAGGAAAAGCGCAAATCTCAAGGAATTCAAAAGCAAATATTACAGTCCATAACTGTTATCACAACACCAAACACAAGTTTAAACGCCTCCCCGAGGCATGATGCATGTTGCAGGAGCTGAAAGCAGGACAGGAGCCACAACAGAGTCATTTGTTGGCGGCGGAGCTGCACGGAGCGGGTTCGCCTCGTGAAGCCGCAAGACCGGCAGCGCCTCGCTTCGGCTTGGTGCTGAAGGCCCGGAACTTCGCCAGCAGAGCCTCCGCATGACCCTTCAGGGCCTCAGCAGCGGCAGCGGCGAGCTCGCCGCTCGCTGGCTCCAGCAGGCTGTTGAGGTCGACGTTGGGATCGCGAAGGTAGACGTGGGTAAGGACCCACGTCAGCGCTGCAGAAGACAGGACACGCGCCTCGGCCTCAGCCGTAGGGCCATGGCCAAGGGTGACATCTTCAAGAGCACGGATCAGGAAGGGGAGCAGCTTGGCGGGGCCGTCCTTGGCGCTGGCCAGCGGGCTTTCCAGCCCGCTGTCGTAAAGCGACCTCAGCAAGGTGCGAGCCTTCACCTCCATCTCCGTGAAGGCCTCGCGGTCCTCGGCGAGGATCCGCGCCTTGCCGTCCAGCTCGACCTTCCTCGCCTCCAACTCCTGCTCTAGTGCACCCGACACTGCCGAGGAGCGGCTATGCCCGTACACATACGGAAGCGCTATGCTCCGCGCTGGTGATAAACAACTGAGAGTGGTCCCCGGCCGCATCAACCTCAGGGAGCCCAGAGCTCAGTGTCTTGCCTCATCGCAACGCCTCCCCTCGGGAGTGCCGCGCGAGGGGGCTGGGCACGGGGGCTGCGCCTGGGTCACGCCCAGACGCACGCCACCCAGCGAGGCCCGTCGGGCCTGGTTCATCGCACGTCCCTCCCTGAGCGGAGCCAAGGTATGAAGGCTGTTTGAGCGTCAAGGGGGACTCCTGAGCATCGCGACTCAGGAGCCTAACTGGTCACGTAGCCCCTCACTCCTTAGTTCCGAAAGGCTAACGGCGGTTGAGGTATGCGCGGGGCCGGGCTCTGCAGACGTAGAATGGTGGATTGGGGGGGGGGGGGGGGGGGGGGGGGGGGGGGGGGGGGGGGGGGGGGGGGGGGGGGGGGGGGGGGGGGGGGGGGGGGGGGGGGGGGGGGGGGGGGGGGGGGGGGGGGGGGGGGGGGGGGGGGGGGGGGGGGGGGGGGGGGGGGGGGGGGGGGGGGGGGGGGGGGGGGGGGGGGGGGGGGGGGGGGGGGGGGGGGGGGGGGGGGGGGGGGGGGGGGGGGGGGGGGGGGGGGGGGGGGGGGGGGGGGGGGGGGGGGGGGGGGGGGGGGGGGGGGGGGGGGGGGGGGGGGGGGGGGGGGGGGGGGGGGGGGGGGGGGGGGGGGGGGGGGGGGGGGGGGGGGGGGGGGGGGGGGGGGGGGGGGGGGGGGGGGGGGGGGGGGGGGGGGGGGGGGGGGGGGGGGGGGGGGGGGGGGGGGGGGGGGGGGGGGGGGGGGGCCTCAGAAGCAGAGCAAGAGATAAAGACAAGAATCGAATGCTTACGGGTCGTCGCCAGTGAGCTCAAGCGGCCTCCGGCCAAATTTGAAGCCTGAAAGCCGGCTGGAAGGGTCAACCTCGGGAAGGGGGGGGGGGGGGGGGGGGGGGGGGGGGGGGGGGGGGGGGGGGGGGGGGGGGGGGGGGGGGGGGGGGGGGGGGGGGGGGGGGGGGGGGGGGGGGGGGGGGGGGGGGGGGGGGGGGGGGGGGGGGGGGGGGGGGATCGCTCGGAGAGAGGCGGAGAACGCGGGACCTGCGCCGGGGGAGGGGAGCCCTCGACTCTCCGTCAGTCGCCTCGGAGTCAGGCCCTTTTTCCCGCTCCCCTCCTTCCTCCTCTTCGCTGGAGTGGGGGGGGGGGGGGGGGGGGGGGGGGGGGGGGGGGTCCATGGGCACGGGCCCGTCCCCGTTGAAGACGGGCATGGACTCCACTACCTGCTCCCAGTCGTCGCGGAGGAACAAGGGCGTAGGAGCGCCCTCCAACCTCGCCACATCGCCCCCGACCAGAGATTGGAGGACCGCAGCCAGATCTCCGTCGGCCAAGGCCGCGGGGCTCGGATGGGGCCTCCACATCGGAAGTGAGTACTGCCGAAGCGGAGCCAGCTGGTGCTCCAGGAATTCCCTCAGCAGCGACGCGCCGGTCAGCTTCGCCGCCGCCATGTTGGCCGGCCTCAGATCCGCGTCCATCTTCTCCAACACCAGCTTCGCGCGGGGGTCCGCGAGCTCCGCTCGACCCCAATCGCTGGAGCTCGTGGGCTGCTCCGTGGGCAAGATCAGCCGAGGGTGGATGCGCCCAGCATCCACCAAGACCCACTTGCTCCTGAAGCCCTCAATCCTTTTCCCGGGGTTCGGGGGGGGGGGGGGGGGGGGGGGGGGGGGGGGGGGGGGGGGGGGGGGGGGGGGGGGGGGGGGGGGGGGGGGGGGGGGGGGGGGGGGGGGGGGGGGGGGGGGGGGGGGGGGGGGGGGGGGGGGGGGGGGGGGGGGGGGGGGGGGGGGGGGGGGGGGGGGGGGGGGGGGGGGGGGGGGGGGGGGGGGGGGGGGGGGGGGGGGGGGGGGGGGGGGGGGGGGGGGGGGGGGGGGGGGGGGGGGGGGGGGGGGGGGGGGGGGGGGGGGGGGGGGGGGGGGGGGGGGGGGGGGGGGGGGGGGGGGGGGGGGGGGGGGGGGGGGGGGGGGGGGGGGGGGGGGGGGGGGGGGGGGGGGGGGGGGGGGGGGGGGGGGGGGACCTCGTGAGGTTCACGTGATGTGAGCCATGACGACCATGGCCGGGCAGGCGCCAGTGGGCGCAGTGTACCAGTTTCCTCTTTGGTGCCACGAGCGCAGGCGCGTGGTGCCGAGTCAGGGCAGGGGAGGGAACTGCTGTTTCTGGGAGACGGAGGAGCTGTGGGAGCGCGCTGCCAGCAATGGAGGCAGAGCTATGTTGGCAACGGCAGCCGCCTAGCCTGGCGGATATCAAGGGTGCGTGGGGGAGTGGAGGCGCCCACATACCACCAATCGCCATGCATTGACCAGGGGCGTAGGTTGTTGGGGCCCGCGGTGCTCCGCACTTGCCCTTTGGCTTCGCCTCGAAGCCAAGTCCGAGCGCGCCTTGGGCCCGGGGGCTACTGTTGGTGTTCTGGAACCGGGGGTGCCCAGACTTGCCTGTCTGCGGCCCGAGGCGTGGCTCCACCAATGGCCTGGTACGGCCCAGCTTCGGCAGCAGCAGCTCAGGACTCTCATGAGGGGCCAAGCCTCATGAGACGGACGACACCAAGACCACCCTGGGGGTAGTCTCGCTAGGCTGGCTCCCGATGAGCGGAGATATCTATGCAAGGGGCACCTCGTGAGGTTCACGTGATGTGAGCCATGACGACCATGGCCGGGCAGGCGCCAGTGGGCGCAGTGTACCAGTTTCCTCTTTGGTGCCACGAGCGCAGGCGCGAAGTCCCGAGGCATCAGGCTAAGGTTTCCATATCGATGCAACAAGACCAAGACCAACAGGATGGCAGGACGGAGGTCACGCGGAGCCCAAAGCAGCGTCACCACCAGAGCCTTTGGCAGCTGAAGACCACCTTTTGTCAGGATGGCTTGTACTAGTTGTCCCCCTTCAAACTTGGCCGTTGTGGGATCCCTTCCTGCCTAACATTTGGGAAGGGGACCAAGGCCACTATAAATAGGACCTAGCAACCAACATAGCGAGGGGGATCATTCAGATCATCCTCACACACACCAGCTCATCGAGCCCAAGAACACCTCACCTCCTGAGGATGTTCATCCACTGTACTAGTTCATCCTCAGCCCCTCGAGGCAATCGACCATGCATTGGAGTAGGGTATTACACCGCAAGGTGGCCCGAACCAGTATAAACCCCCGTGAGATCGTTGAGCGAGCGAGCTAGGAAGAGAGTGTTCTTCGTGCGCACCCCAGAGTTCGAACCTCACAAGGGTTTGCCGGAACCCAAAATCTGACAGGGAACGTGCCACCTTTGGGGACGGAACAATATCCGTTGCCTCTTATTGCTTTCAAAAAATTTGTAGTGTCAACTAAGAACAACAGGAGTGTTGTGTTTAATTTTGGAATTTTTTGGGGTTCGTTTGGCCTTTTTTATACATTAATTGGGTTTCTGGCATTTAATGTGCATAATTCAACATTGAACTACAAGCACATGCTCCAGTGCACCAAAGTTGGTTGAAAAATCACATGTGTGTCCTTGGGTGAATTTCTAGGTCCCATGCAAGAAATGGGAATGAAATTCAAACATTAGGGCACTATTGATTGCCGGCAAAATGTTGAGATGCCTGGTTTTTAAATTCTAGTAAATCCAGAACTCGTCTAAAATTCATGAAACTTGGCATGCTATCATGGAGCGGCATCAACATGCCGTGGTAAAAAAATTGTCCCATTTGGGGCAGTTTTGGGTATAAGCTTCTCACAAACAAGAGCTTCTCACAACAAGCGTGATGGTTTCGGTAGGGAACGTGCCACCTTTGGGGACGGAACGATATCCATTGCCTCTTATTGCTTTCAAAAAATTTCTAGTGTCAACATAGAACAACAGGAGTGTTGTGTTTAATTTTGGAATTTTTTGGGGTTCGTTTGGCCTTTTTTATACATTAATTGAGTTTCTGGGCATTTAATGTGCATAATTCAAATTTGAACTACAAGCACATGCTCCAGTGCACCAAAGTTGGTTGAAAATCGGAAACACAAGTATTATTGAAACCATGGGCATTCTACTTACCAATTACGTGCCGCCACGCGTCCCCTTTTTTATTGGCTAGGAGGTGCCGTGCGGGGTAGGTATTTGAGTACGGGAGGCGTGCGATCAGACCCCTGCGCGTGCTCATCGGGAGGAGAGCCCTTTGACCGCTACCCGCCGCGCACCTCCCTCCCAACGTCTCCATTAATGGTGCCCGAGCCCCTGTTCTACGGCGTGGCTATATGTCTCACTGGACTGAGATTTAAGAGAGAAAAATGAAAATCTGAAAAGAATGTTTTGCACGGATCTTTATGTAAGATCCGACGGACCTATATAGCATCGACTGTGACTTATAGCAAGCATGATGAATATAAGGACGATGACAGTGAATAATAATTGTCTTACATATTTAACAACATAATTAAAAAAATCCACATGCGGCAACACCATAAATACACAAGGGCAAAAGAAGAAGGAAGACAACGATCTGGCTCGCCGATCTCTACTTTTTTGATGCGTTGCTGCTGGCCGCGGGAACTAGTCTCCGAGGCAAGCAGCGATGATCTCTTTCTTGTCCTCAAGATGCTGCTTGAGAGCATCCACAGATTCCTCCACCAGCCTTCTGTGCTCGATGCGCAGCATGGAATTCTCGTCCATAAGTTTCTCGATGATGACGACGGTCCTCTTCAACAAGGCAGTGGTCTCTTCCTGCTACTCCGCACTTCCGACGATCTTCGCGCTCAGGAGGTCGCGCTCGGCCCGGATCTTTGCATTGCTCTCATTTAGTTGCCGGATGATGCCGGTATCCTATTCAAAAGAGGCTTTCATGTCATCCTGCAACCTCGCTCAGCTGGAGATCTGATCCATCTAGCTATGGACGATCGCATGCATGCGCCTGTAAGTGTCCTTGCCTACCCGCGAGACATTTTCCCAGGCCGCCGCAGTGCGGGAGCATATCTCTGCTGCATTTGTGGTGCGGCGGGACATCTCTTCTGCTTCCACGGCACGGCCGGACCAGTCTGCTGCATCGACGATGCGGCGGACCTCCGTGCTACTTCGGCGGTGCGGCGGGACCTCTGTGCTACTACGGCCGCGCAGC
The DNA here is from genome assembly GCA_036873465.1 of Thinopyrum obtusiflorum. Lineage (NCBI taxonomy): Eukaryota > Viridiplantae > Streptophyta > Magnoliopsida > Poales > Poaceae > Thinopyrum > Thinopyrum obtusiflorum. The sequence continues at coordinate 7,593 of JAAAWM010011172.1, forward strand.
GGGACATGCCGGCTGCGTTCGTGGCGATGCGGGACATCTCACGTGCTTCCGCTTCCATGCTCGCATCTCTTTGGTTGCAATCTCTCGACCCAGAAGTCAAGCTGGCCATGGCAGAGGCAAGGGAACGATGATGAATGACTTGTTTGTTTTTGTGGATGAGGAGTTCTGGAGGAATGTGCAGTCATCTTGGATTAGTAGTATTTATAACTGAGTACTAATACGCTCCTAAGTGGGAAACCGTTTAGGTTTTGATCGGTGTGAACATTTTGGAATTTGGAATGTGACGGGACGCGGGCTCAAAATTTACTGACGGTTATAAGTGCGGCACTATTCCCGGAAGGTGTAACGTGGGCACGTACGCCTTCTCGGCCACGTACATGGTGTTTGCACCATAGGGTGCATCGCAATAGGCAACGTCTGCACGCATCTTGTTCCAACAACCGCGCGCGCTCGTTATTACCATCGCGCACGCTTCTTTTTAATTAGAATGTGTGTGCCCGTCTAGCGCACACACGTTGATCTATCTAACTGTTTCAGTTTGTTGTGGCTAATCGCAAACAGTTCATCCATGTCAAGTGTATGCCATCAATCGCAGACACTTTTTTTGCTAATAATCGCAGACACTTTGATCTGGCTGACCCGTTTCTGTTCTGTTGCCTAATCGCAAACAGTTAATCCTTCTGAAGTGTATGCCCTCAATCGCACACACCTTTATCTAGCTGCCCGTTTCTATTGTTCCTCCTCATCAAAAATAGTTCATCCGAGTGAACCGTATGCTGTATATCACATGCGCCTTCATCTAGCTGCCCATTTCTTTTGTTCCTCCTCATCGCAAATAGTTCATTGAACTGAACCGTATGCCCTGCATCGCACACGCAACTAAAATCTGAACTGTGTTTGATGGCTCCAGCATCACAAACGTTTTGCACCTTTTTTGACGGTTCTTTTACACCACCATTTGCGATTATTGCATCGCACACAGTTTCTTTGAAGGGTCTCTGATCGTAGTGTCGCGTTAGCAGCATCCTGCAGTAGTGGGGCAAGACAATAGCTCTCGCTTTGCATACGGGTGTTCTATCTAAAACGTTTGTGATGAAGAGATGCACAAATCATGCGAGGCACATTTTCCCTTGGCTTACAGGGGAAGCTCTCGGTTTGCATACAGGTGTTCTATCTAAAAAGTTTGCGATGAGTTTTTAAAATTTTGAAAATATTGATTTAAAAAAATCGTTTGATAAGTCTGTACATTCAGAGAGAAAAACGCAAGTTTGTTACAACCATAGGTTTCATTCAGTCACACTATGACTTTACATTCATATGATCGATATACAATATTAAAACAAAAAAACTAATTGCGGCGACAGCGGAGGCGGCGTGCTGCACCGGCGTTGTCGTTATCGTCCTCCCGGACGCTGTTGTTCAAGTCTTGAGGCCAGCCCAAAATGTTCTTGACTTGCAAATCAAAGACCCTGTCATCGCGCGATCGACGGGCGAGGCATGGGAGGAGGGCATCTCACGGAGCTTTCAGGTTGCAGTCGACGGCGGCGTCCCATGACGCTGAGGGGGGCGCGCGCATGCACACGGGCACGATGGGTGCACGCAAATGCACGGGGACCGGTGCCAAGGTGGGTGTAGGGGCGCACACGGGCATAGGCGGGGGCGCTGGCGCTGGCATGTACACGAGCTCGCGTAGGTCCGCGGGGACATCACTGACGCCTGCGTCTTCCAGCTCTGCGGTAGTGCTTGGCGACCAGCATGTCAATGCTATGGGGATGGTCGTTGGCGCGGGTCAGGGGATGGCAGCTGGGAAGGGCGCGGTGACAACATCTGTCGCGACCAGCTCGTTTAGGGCCATGTCCATGAGGCCCCATTCCTCCTTATTTTCTACCTCCTCCGGCTCGGAGTCGACTTCACCAAACTGGAAGTGTAGTGGTAGATGATCCTTCTGCGCCATGGCATTGGTGGAGGCCACCCGTATTAAACAGCAGCTTGGGCACCATTAATGGAGAGGTTGGGAGCGAGACAGGCGGCCATGGAAGTCAGAGGCTTGCTTCCCAGTGAGCCTTCGCAGCACACAGCTCACACGATTCCCGGTGAGCCTGCTCACTAGAGGACTGCTTGCACGCCTCCCAGTTAGCCTTTGAAGTGGACTGCGCTCGCACACCTCCTGTCTACTCAAGCACCTGTCCGCATGGCACCTCCTAGCCAGTAAAAGTGTGACGCATGGCATCACATGAATGGTTAGCAGAACGCCCATGGTTTAAATTATACAAACGTTTGAGATGATAATGTGGTAGCTATTTGTTTGAAAATGCCTTTGTTGGCTGTTAATTTGTGCGCCTTCTCTCAAATTGGACACGAAAAGTACCACAGCATGTTGGCGCCATTCCATGATACCATGCCAACTTTTATGAATTTCGGATTTACTAGTATTTTAAAACCAAGGATTTACTAGTATTTTAAAACCTAGTATCTGAATGTTTGCGGCTGAGCCAAGATGCCGAGGTGTTTGAAGTTCATTCCCATTTCTTGCATGGGACCTAAGCATGAACCCAAGGACACACATTTGATTTTTCAACCCATTTTGCTGCACTAGAAATGTGCATGTAATTCAAATTTGAATTATGCACATAAAATGCCAAGAAAACTCGGTTAATGTATAAAAATGTCCAAACGAGCCCCGAATAATTCCAAATTTTAACACGACACTCCTATTGAACTATGTTGTATCTAGAAAAAAAATCAAGGTGAGAAGACACATGTTCCCTACCGGAACCACGAGGCTTCTTTTGAGAAGCTCTAGTTTGTGAGGAGCGTATACCAAAACCTGCCCCAAATAGGATAAAAATTTAACACAACATGTTGGTGCCATTCCATGATAGCATGCCAGGTTTCACGAATTTCAGACGAATTTTGGATTTACTATAATTTTAAAACCAAGCATCACAATGTTTGCAGCGGAGCGACGGTGCCGAGTTGTTTGAAATTCATTCCCATTAGTTGCATGGGACCTAAGCATGCACCCAAGGACACACATTTGATTTTCCAACCCATTTCATTCACTGCAGCATGTGCCTATAGTTCAAATTTGAATTATACACATAAAATACCTAGAAAACTCAGTAAATGTATAAAAATGTCCAATCCCCAAAATTTCCAAATTTTAACACGACACTCCTATTGGTCTATGTTGCCACTAGAAAAAATTTGAAAGCAAGAAGAGGCAACGAATATCATTTCAACCACAAAGGTGACACGTTCCCTACCGGAACCATGAGGCTTCTTGTGAGAAGCTCTGATTTGTGAGAATCTTATAGCAAAACCTGCCCCGAACGGGATAATTTTTTTACCACAGCATGTTGGCGCCATTCTAGGATAGTATGCGAAGTTTCATGAATTTTAGACGAGTTTTGGATTTACTAGAATTTAAAAACCAAGTATCTCAATGTTTGCGGTCGAGCGACGGTGCCAATGTGTTTCAACATAATTCCCATTTGTTGCATGGGACCTAAGCATGCACCCAACGACACACGTTTGATTTTTAACCCATTTTGGTCACTAAAGCATGTGCATGTAGTTCAAATTTGCATTATCCACATAAAATGCCTAGAAAACTCAGTTAATGTATAAAAATTTCCAAACGAACCCCGAAAAATTCCAAATTTTAACACGACACTCCTGTTGGTCTATGTTGCCAATAGAAAAAAAATTGAAAGCACGAAGAGGCAATGAATTTTGAATGATTTTTCTATTTACAAGAATTTCAAAACCAATCATCTCAAGGTTTGCCGGCGAGCCACGGTGACAACGTGTTTGAAATTCACTCCCATTTCTTGCATGGGACCTAAGCATCCAACCATGGACACATATCTGATTTTACAACCCATTTTGGTGCACTGGAGCATTTGCATGTAGTGCAATTTGAATTATGCACCTTAAATGCCTGGAAAACTCAGTTAATCTATAAAAAACGTCCAAATGAACCATGAATAATTCCAAATTTTGTGATGACACTCCTATTGTTACATGTTCACTTCAAATAAAAGTTCTAGCAATTCAAACACCCTCCTTTGCCGCTGTGACCCCATTATGTATTTCAAATCAAGACGAAAAATCAAGTACATCACGCACAGTTTGTTATCACCAACCATTTGAGAGGCAGTACAAAATATCATAGACCACTGTCTTAGTATGAGGCTTACGCGAGAAGCTTCGTCAGCTATAGTCCATAGCCGGCGCATCAGGCACACTACCTCGCTCCCGGAATATCATTTCACTATTCAATCATCGCCGGTCAGAGATGGGGACATGGACCCGCATCATGAGTGCAACTTCGGCGGCCCACTCCGGCGATAGTGCGGCTGCAGCCGCCATGAGCATGCTAATAAACTGCATGAGCGCGGCCTCAATCTGTGACCGGGCGGCCGCAGCAGCCCAAACGGCCGCTGTTGTAGCTCAGATGGCAGCGGCAACATCTCCGACGGGAATAGCAACTGGCGAGAGCAGCACAATACTTGTCCGTTCTGTAGCAGCCGCCTTAGCCCTGATAGAGGCCACCCACGACCATGTTGAGGCCGCCCATGCCCAGCTCTTGGCGGTCACTGCACAAATTGCATGAAGCTTCTTCGACAATGGTCAGCAACAAACGGTCAAAGTGTTGGCAATCACCGAGAGTGCTCGAGTAGCGTCCATTCATTCGTGGCATACCTTGCCATGATGGAGCCCGTCCATGCCCAGACCACAGCCGCCCACACCCAGCTCATGGCGGTGTTTTCCAAAGAGATGGCGGATGTGGATGGCGAGATGGTTCTCGAGTATGGTGCAATGGATGCCATGGAGCCCCTTCCCCAGGATATCACCGGGCGTGAGCTGGACATGGAGGAGGCGACGGAGATTGATGAGCGCCAACTAGAGTAGTATTTTTTGTTTATAGCGCCAGTATTTTGTTAGAGTAATGTTTAGGTCAGGTAGCTCTATTTAATTGCTGAACTTGATCGATTAAGAATTGTGGGTGTGTTGTAGGTTCTTTTGTGTACCCAAATTATGCAATGACATGGATGACCATTGAAACCCAGGAAAGTCAGACCAAAATTTGCATGTTCAAACTCATCACACACTGGGTAAGCTATATGGATCATTTGTGATGTTCACATATCATACAAAGTGTTGAATAAGGGACCGTGTCTGATGACACTTTGCACGCCAGTTTTTGGCTGCACCGAGCCAAAAATTTCGGCTTTCGCGGAAATATCTACCTCCCCGCCCCTCCTCCTGACCAAACGCCACATTTCCCTTGTTTCCGCCTTCCTTTCCAAGTTCAAACTTTAACTGCTTTCTTGCAGCGCCGCCTCCTCATCGGCGATGCTCCTTTCCTTTGTTCGGCCTTGTCGATCTAGGGAGGTAATCCACACCCGTCCCCCATCCTCCTCCTCCTTCTACATCCCACATGCCCCGACCGCCGTTGCGACATCTTCCACCCAAATCACCAAACCATCCTCCAAATAATCGCTGCCCTAAGCCATGTTTCATGGAGTATAGCCAGGAGCTCAAGGAGTATTTGGCAGCGAAGAAGCAAATCGCGGCTGCACGCGTGTATGAGGTCGCAATGGCTGCCATTCATGTCAACCCAGAACTTGGAGGAGCACCTCGCCGTCGAGGCCACCTTTGATGCCTCGCGCGTCGACGCCACCACATGGTTGTATGCCATAAATGACAGTTCATGGCTTTTTCTTGAGGCCACCATCGGTGCCTTCGACGAAGACTACGAGGTTTTTCTCAGCATGCTCGTGCTTACCTCAACTCAAGAGCCAGCAGGTTATTTCCCGGAGCAGCTCAGGCAACTCATCACTACAAGGAGGGCAACCATGATGTAGAGGCCTCGCCCTCTTCCAAGTCAAAGGAGCCAATTGTCATCGATATCTCCGATGATGAGGAGTAGCTTGTCTTATTAGATCATTTTAAGGACCTATGTTCAGCTAGCTAGCTACGCCTGTAAGCATGTTTGGTTTACTTATTGCATGTGCTGCTCTGGCCTTTCCTTCACAAATCCTAGTGAATTATCCTATGTAGTGTTACCATGCAATCTGATCCTCTAGTATATATGTTCCATATGTCGTGCAATGTGGTGCTCACTTATTAACTGTTTGGTTAATTTGTTGCCATGTTCAGTTACCAGTTTAGTTCAATTTTGCAATGTGATGTGCAATTCTTGTGATTTCAATTTTGTATTGTCTTGCATGTGAGAAATAACTTGAGTTTGGTTGTACAAAATACATGTGAAACAAATACAATTGCTATATTTCCAAGTTGTTAAGCATGCTTGGTTTGGTTAACTCTGTGATCTTCTAGTACGTTATATATTATGACATGTGGTGCGCAGTTAATGTTTGGTTCATTTGTTGTGGTGTTTATTTAACTGTTTAGTTCAATTCTGCAATGCGATGTTCAATTGTTGTGGGTGCAATTTTGTATTGTCTTCCATGTGAGAAATAAATCGAATTTGGTTGTACAAAATACATGAGAAACAAATACAATTGCTATATTTCCAAGTTGTTAAGCATGCTTGTCTTGGTTAACTGCCTGATCTTCTAGTATGTTATATATTATGCAATGTCATGCTCAGTTAATGTTTGGTTCATTTGTTGTGGTGTTTAGTTAAATGTTTGTTTTAATTCTGCAATGCAATGTTCAATGGCTGTGGGTACAATTTTGTTTTGTCATGCATCCGAGGAATAAATTGAATTTTGTTGTACTAAATACATGAGAAACATACAATTGCTATATTTCCTATTTCTTAATCATACTTAGTTTGGATAAATGGCTTTTCCATGTGGCTCGAATTAATCTGCTAATGTGTTTATTTTTTCATCAACATATTTTACTAATAGTATGCCAACCCTCACTTAACCTGTTCAATAACTACCTTATATGTGATGCAAGGAAAAAATGGGAAGCAATGAGGTTTACAATCGAGGTTTGCACATACCTGGTCCTTTGTCTAATAGCACATTATTGTGCAACTGCATGAACCATTCTAATAATTTGGTTTTTAACAATTGGTCTTGCACATGTAGGTCCTTATGTTAGAGGTTTTGACCCACTGTTCGACCCATATTGCATATGGGGAAATGAGTTGTCCATGCATATCAGTCAAGTCAAGAAACTTCGAAGATTGTTAGGATAAAGAAACTAGTGACGAAAAACAACAAGATATTTGTATGCCAAATCAAGAAGACATCAGTGAACTACAAGATGGTACTAACTCTTATACCTTGTCTTTTTTATTCCTTTGCGCCATTTCCAAATTTAGAGAAAATATTTATGCATATCTTTGATTTCAGGCCTTTCCTAAGCAGTTCACTGATGATTACCTCTCAAACCAAATGTATGGTCAGGAGGAGAGGAAGGTATTCATACAACACCCACGGTAAAATATTGAAGTCTTCCTAAAGAGGACGAAGGATGGATGGTCAATCATCCACAGGCACTAGCGTAAAGTTGCAAGGACCTTCAACATCATTGAAGGCTTAATATTCGCCTTCCACTTCATCAGTTTTCTAAATGAGATTCATCTGTTTATCCACCGTCTATGATGCTAATTTCCAAAGGTTATAGATGTTGCATGTGAAACTTGGTGAAGTCTAGTTGTGTAATGGGGTAGTGTCGTGGGAAACCACGGCCACCTAACCAAGAGCCACTTTCTGGTTCGGCGCGGGTGGGGGGGGGAATGGCATGTTGCACAAAGTGTGGAGAAGCGTGGAACAACACGACAGAGATCACACGGGCAGTATTTACCCAGGTTCGGGCCATCGCGAGGCATAAAACCCTACTCCTGCGTTGGTGGATTGATGGTGGAAAATATGGTGGTGAGCGTAGCACGTTTGCCCAGTAGGGTTGCCTCGGGGCGAGAACTGCTACGCGCGTACGAATGTGTGAGGGTGTGGATCAGCCAACCCTTTCTACGGTTGCCCTAGTCCTCCTTTTATAGATCAAGGGGTCACCATAGTGGCAAATTAGTCATTACGCACTGATTAGATAGCAAACAGTGCTATCATACCTAACTCTGTAGGCTGATAGAGCGCATTAAATGCGCCGCTCAACGTGACATCACAGCTCGCCCAGTAGGCCCTGCTGGGCTGTTTTGCCAGCTTCGCACCTGCTTGCTTGACACGTCCCAGGACAGGTGTTGCCTGGAGGTATCTTTTGTAGGAATTGGTTGCCATGTGGCAAATAGCAGCCACTTAGTCACTTTGGAGCTTGACACCGCACTGATCGACGACGTGCGTCGTGATGAGGTGGTTCGGTGGAGTCGCTTGCCTCCGTAAGCCCCGGCAGGCCTGCCGGGACAATCCAAAGGCTTGCTTCTGGGGGCAACTCCACCTTTGCCAGGCTCGCCTGCCCAGCAAGGGAGGTCTTTTCCCTTAGCAATATCTTGCCTCTCTGACTAGTCTTGGTCCTCTTGACTTGTATGTTGGACCTTCGAAGAACTGATTCCTTGTGCTCTAATCTGACCTTGGTGTTGTGATCTTGATTTTGTGCCTGTGAACAGTCTGGGCAACGGACCCAGGGTTTGTAGCACCGACAGAAGCCCCAGGGCCTGGCCCGAACACGCTGCCAGGCGTTGTCGGGGTAGGCCCTAAGGAGTGCACAGGCAGGGGCATAGAAGCGGCTGGCCCCTTGAGGTCTTCTTTGCTTCTTCATTAAATCGAGTCCGGGCCATGACGCAGCACCCTAAGCGAACACCCAAACTCCTTCTCGAGCAATAGCGATGAGGAGGACAGTGACGGTGATGACGACGGCACCGATCTAGAGGGCGACGCCTCTGACTCCGGCTAAGCATCAGCCAGGCCGTCACCGTCAGGCGGCGGCAGCACCATCTGCATCTGCACCTCCTCTCCGGCAAGGTGATTTGCCGGGGAGTTGGGAGCAGAGGTGAGGGTGGTGCCCCCGGCTGCTCCAGCAGCCTTCCAGCTGGACCCCGGCAGGCTTCCTCATGGGCTGCAGTTCCGTTAGCCCTGCTGCATCCTGCTGGCCCTGGTGGTGGCCTCGTCCATGCTCTACATCCTCGCCTTCGTCGGTCCCCTCCCGCCCCCATCAGGCTACCTCTCCTGGAGGCCGATAGGGTTAGGTTGGGCTTCTGCCCAGGTGCTCCTTTTGCCCTCCTCCCATCCTGCTGCAGTGCCTAGGAGGAGAGGAACAAGAAAGCGCATTATGGGCACTTATCTTTTTTCAATCTTAAATCTGTAGGCACTTGCGAAATTTTAGTTCAAATAATGTAATCTCTTGAATCCATGTTTGTGTCCTGTAAGATTTGTACTTGTCTGGTCAGCATATTAATGAAAAACATAAACCTTGCTGGGGACTCGTTCATGTATATGTCCATGAAGAGGTGGAATGCCTCTATATTTTAAATAAATGAGTTTCCCCGGCAGGCTATCCTGCCGGTACCCTCTATTTTGTTGCCGGGGAGTTAGGCCTACCAGGCACAAACTGTGACGAGGGACCAGCCCCCCGCCAATATTTTTTCATCAAAGGCCACTGCAATCATCCTGACCGAAGCAACGTTCGAGTCAATGGATGGGAGCACCTAAGTTTCAAAATGTGGTGAGGTTTTCTTATGCACAAGTCTTTACTTATAGAACACGTATGGATAAGAGATAGAACTTATCCATTTGGCTTGCCAGAGATCGTAGTGTTGGCTCATCTTTCCATCTCCTCTTGGACGCCAAGTCCTCGACATGGGCCTGCAGTTTACACAGATGAAAATGATGCCAGATGCGATCTTATTGATATGAACATGTGATGCTCATGAAATGCTTATGCATGGATGCAACTTGTCGGGGGCCCCCAGTCGCTTCATTTATTTCTCTGTTGCTCACGGTCTGCGCCTGGCTTTGTACAAGGGGTCACATGCAACTGAGGCAAGGCCTGTACAAAAGGGTGGCTACCGGGCAGGGCCCGATAGCCGTGCCTTATGGGTAGAACATGTGGAGATGCTCAATATTCCATGACTTTTGCAATTGAATGCCATCTTTGGTCTCCAGACGGACTGCGCCAGGTCTGGTGACTCGTACTACCTAGTAAGGGCCTTCCCACTTTGACGTCAACTTGTTTGCACCCTTGGCAGACTGAACGGGCCTAAGGACAAGGTCGCCTTCCTCAAAACACTGGGCACGAACCCTGCAGCTGTGATAGCGACGCCGGGCTTGCTGGTAGCTTGAGGCACCCGTAATAGCCCGGAGACGGTTCTCCTCGAGAAGCACAGCATCGTCACGCCGGTGCTGATCATGCGCTACTTCATCGTAGGCAAGCACTCGAGGGGACCCGTAAATGAGTTCCATGGGGATAACTGTTTCCTTCCCATAAGCTAGGGAGAAGGGAGTCTGCCCGGTAGCTCGATTTGGTGTTGTTTTGAGGGACTAGAGAGCTACCAGCAGCTCATCGATCCATCGCCTACCGCACTTCTGCAGCGTATCAAATGTTCTTGTCTTGAGTCCTCAGAACACTTCAGCGTTCACCCTCGCAGCTTCTCCATTGCTTCTGGGATGTGCAATAGAGGCAAATGAGATCTTGCTTCTGAGGGCATGAAAGTATTGCATGAAGGCGCGGCTCGTGAACTGGGTGCCGTTGTCGGTGATGATCCGGGCAGGCACCCCGAAGCGGCACACTAATCCTTTCAAGAACGTGATAGCTGACTGAGCAGTCATGTTTCTCATGGCATCTACTTCTGGCCACTTTGTCAACTTGTCGATGGCAACGAACAAGAATTCAAAGCCCCGACAACTCAGGGGAAAGGGCCAAGGATATCGAGCTCCCAGACCGAAAACAGCCATGACAAAGGGATTGTCTGAAGAGCTTGTGCAGGCAGATGGATGTTCTTGGAATGGAACTTCACACTTTGTGACTAGCTCGACCGCATCTTGGAGGGTTGTGGGCTAATAGAATCCTTGCCGGAATGCTTTCCCAACCAAAGCCCTTGATCCAATGTGGGAGCCGCACATGCCTTTGTGTATTTCTTCAAGCAGTTCCTTTCCTTCTTCCTGGCAAATGCACTTCAATTTCACACCGTTGGGCCTCCTTCTATACAGAGTGTCATCGACAAACTGATACAAACTGGCCCTCCGGGCTACTCTTTCAGCTTCCTCTTGCTCATCGAGAAGTTCTCCAGTTTGGAGGAAATGGACTATGTGCCTTGCCCAAGTTGGAGCCTAGGGCTCGGCAACAAGGACTAACTGCACCTCCTCATCTATGGGAGCACATTCCTTGACCGCAAGGACTAAAAGCCCAGCAGGAGGGTGCAACCCGGCAAGCGATTTTGCGCAGCACACTTTGAAAAAGCCCTACCAGGAGCCCCGGGAGGCTCTACTGCGAGAGGCTTACCGGAGTCCAACTTCCTCCTCTTTCGGGCCATTGTTTTCGGGGATACGGAGGGCTGAGTAAGATGGAGAACAAAAGTTCCTGGTTCCACAGGAAGTTTTTGCACAGCACACTTTGACAGATGATCAGCTATGCGGTTTTCCGCAAGGGGTACGTGCTTTGTTTGCAATCCGTCAAAGCGCTCCTCCAATCTTCTCACTTCCTCAACGTATTCCTCCATCAATGGACCTTGGTAATCCTTGTTGACTTGTCTCACCACAAGTTGTTAATCTCCTCGAATGATCAGTTTCTTGATTCCCAATTCTGTGGCAATCCTGAGCCCGGCAAGGAGCCCTTCATACTCTGCTGTATTTTTGGTTGCGTCCTCCCGGGGAAAATGCATCTGGACGATGTACTTCAAGTGCTCCCCAGTGGGAGCAACAAGAAGCATGCCAGCCCCTACACCTTGCAGGGAGAATACACAGTCAAAATACATGATCCATTCTTGGGGCTCTTCCTTGTCGGGGATAACCGTTTCTAGCACTTCTTCATCAGGACTTGGCGTCCATTCTGCAATAAACTCTGCCAATGCCCTGCTCTGAATTGTTGATGTGCTCTCAAATTTTAGGCCAAAGCTGGATAACTCCAAAGCCCACTCTACTATTCTGCCGGTAGCCTCAGGGTTTCGGAGTATCCTTTGCAACGGAAAGCGGGTGACAACCATGATCTCATGGGCTTGGAAGTAGTGGCACAGTTTTCTTGAGGCCATGATGAGGCCAAAAGTCAACTTTTGCACACCAGAGTACCTCGATCTAGCCCCCTGTAATAGGGAGAATACGAAGTACAGTGGGCGTTGCACCACTTTCTTCCTTGCCGCGTCCTTGGGGTTGCCCCTACTGTCGTGCTCCTCTTTGTCGTGATCCTCATTTGGCCCTGCCGGGCTTTGCTCACTCTCTATTTCTTCTACTTCCTGCTATGCCACTAGGGCTGCACTAACCACTTGATTAGTTGCTGCTAAGTATAATAGTAATGTCTCTTGTGGTTTGGGAGCAATCAAAGTAGGTATCGAGGAAAAGTATGCCTTCAAGTCTTGTAATGCAGCGTATGCTTCCGGGGTCCACTTCATGGGCCCTTCCTTCTATCAAATTTTGAAGAACGGCAAGGCGCGCTCGGCAGACTTGGAGATGAATCTACTAAGTGCGGCAACGCACCCTGTCAGACGCCTCACATCTTTAACTGCCCTGGGTGCCTGGATCTGCTCGATGGCCTTGATTTTATCGGGGTTGGCTTTGATCCCATGATGGGACACGAAGAACCCAAGTAGCTTGCCGGAGGGAACGCCAAACACACACTTCTCCGGATTCAGCTTCAAGTTGATCTTGCACAGATTAGCAAATGTCTCCTCCAATTCCTGGATGAGGGTTGATCTGTCCTCGGTCTTGAGTAGAATATCATCCATATAAGCCTCAATGTTTCTGTGCAACTATGGTTCAAAACCAATCTGGACTGCTCTTGCAAAAGTGGACCCGACACTATTTAACCTGAAAGGCATGCGCACAAAGCAGTACGTACCATAGGGGTGATGAATGAGGTCTTCTCTTCGTCATCCTTGGATATGAAGATCTGATGATATCCAGAGTATGAGTATGCATCCAGAAAAGAGAGCAAATCACAACCAGAAGTGGAGTCCACAATTTAGTCAATGCATGGCAAGGGAAATGGGTCCTTCGGGCAAGCCTTGTTGAGATCTATGAAATCTATGCAAAGCCTCCATTTACCATTAGCCTTGCGATGACTACGGGGTTTGCTAACCATGTTGGATGCAGTACTCCTCTGACCAGACCAGCTGCCTCAAGCTTCTTAATCTCTTCGGCAATGAAATGCTACCTTTCCAAGGCCTGCTTTCGAACCTTCTGCTTGACGGGTTGGGCATGTGGGTAGACAACAATGTGGTGCTCGATTACCTCCCTGGGAACACAGGGGATATCAGATGGTTGCCAAGCAAACACCTCGATATTCGCCCACAGGAAGGCAACGAGCGCGCTTTCGTATTTGTCGTTAAGGGTGGCACTGATAGTGAAGGTACCGTCAACGCCTGCTAGCCCTGCCGGGACCTTTTTCACATTTGGTGCAGCAGCCTAGGATCCCTTGCTGTTGGAACTTTCCAGCAAGTCATCGACAGGCGTAGCACACTCCGAAGAGGTATGCTTCCCAGATTCCTTGCTGGTGTTCCTGCTATTCTTCTTCTTTCCTTTGTTTGCCTTGGAGGGGACTGCTGCTGCCGCGGGCTCTGCCGCGACTGCGTCGCGGTACTTCTTATCCACGCAAATGATTGCGTCTTTCTCGTCTGATGGAATGGAAGTGACTCCTACCGGCCATGGTATCTTCAAAGTGTTGTAGGCATAGTGGGATGCCGCCATGAATTTTGCCAGTGCCGGGCGTCCAAGGATTCCATTGTACAGCAGGGGGAGGTCGACCACATCAAATACAACCTTCTCAGTCCGGTAGTTCAATTCTCCCCCAATCGTCACTGGCAACATGATCTTTCCCTTGGGATGACTCCTGCCGGGGTTGACTCCTTGAAACATGCCCGTGACCTTCAGTTCATCCTCTGCTATCTGCATCTTGCTGATAACCTTTCGGGAAATCAGATTCAACCCATCCCCGCCGTCAACCAACATTTTGTGACCTTGAGGTTGCGGATTGTTGGTGAGACCAACAACGGCAAGCATCCTACCACGGTAGTGTGGTCTGGATGGTCCTCCTCGTCGAAGATGATGGGCGTGCGTGACCATTTGAGCGGCTTCCTAGACTCTGCCGCTGGCTCCATGGCATTGACCTCATGTGCCCACTGTTTAAGTTGGCAGTGAGAGGAGTGCATGGATGAACCCCCGGTAATGCACATCGCGGCAGTAGCCCTGTGGAATTCCTGCTCACTTGTTTCCTCTTCATCCCCTCCATCACTCTCATCATTGCAATCTTCCTTCTCTCAGCTCCTGGCGGGTTTTCCTTGGTTCTGAAGAGCCTTGCTGCAGCAATTTGCTTCACCGCCTCGGCCCTTCCCGCCAGCGCCATTCTGACCTTTTTCCTTATCACGCTTCTCATATTTTGCCCTCTGCCTCTTGACGAGCTGCTCAACCTTCTCGGCAGCGCAGCCTCCCGGCAGTCAGTGCATGCAACAGCTTCCTTGCCGGGGGCGTCGGCCTTAGCCTTTTTGTCGGTACTAGGCATGCCCGATCCTTCGACGGTCATCACTGCCTTATCCTTGCACCTGTTGTTGCGCTTCTTGCTCCCCTTCTTCTAACTGCTGGCCTCCTCATCATCCTCTGAGTCGATGTTGACGCAATCTTCCCCTCCAGGTAGTTTCCTCCCCTCCTCAACCCGAGCGCATTTATCCACCAAGGTGTATAGCTCCTTCATAGTCTTTGGCAACCGAACGTTAATCTTGGAACATATCCTGCGATTGCGCACATTGGACTGGAAGACAGCTATCACAGCCGCCGGATGGATATATGGGATATTTCTGTGGACTCTGCTGAATCTCTGCAAATACTTTCGTAGAGTCTCTCCTTCTTTCTGCTAGAGAAGCTGCAAGTTACTGGGCCGTCCTAGTTCTTGATGGCCGCTCGTGAAGGCACCAATGAACTCATGGCACAGGTCATCCCATGTTGAAATGGAGTTCTCCGACAGGTGCATCAGCCAAGACCTCACATTGGACTTGAGTGCCAAAGGGAAGTAGTTGGCGAACACTTTCTCATCTCTCCCCCCGGTAGCTTGAACAGCGATGGTGTAGATGAACAAGAACTCTGCCGGGTTCAGCCTCCCATCGTACTTCTCAGGTATTTCTGGCTTGAACGTGCGAGCAGACGGCCAACGGACTTGCCGCAGCTCACGAGTAATGGCAGGGCACCCAACCTTGAAATGCAGGTGTTGAGGAAAACAGATAGGGGTGTATATTTTCCCCTAACTCGTGCACGGACAAGCCGAGGCCATGCCAGAGTACAAGAGACCAAGAGTTTCGGAGGACCAACACAGAGATCAAGAGGACCAAGATTAAGCCAGAGAGACAAGATGCCACTAGGAGAAAAGCCTCCCTTGCCGGGCAGGCGAGCTCGGCAAGGACGTGGTCGTCTCCGGAAGAAGACGTCCCGGCAGGGCCTGTCGGGTCTCATGGAGGCAAAACCACCTCACCCAACCACTCCGCCATGACCCACGTCATCAATCAGTGCGGTGTCAAGCCGCAAAGTGACTAAGTGGCAGCCATTTGCCACATGGCGACCTTTCTCTACGGGAGATGCCCAATATCGGTGTCAAAACCGGTAGATCTTGGGTAGGGGGTCCCGTACTGTGCGTCTAAGGATCAATGGTAACATGAGACAAAGGGGACACAATATTTACCCAGGTTTGGGCCCTCTTAAGGGAGGTAAAACCCTACTTCCTGCTTGATTATATCTGATGAGTATAGGGGTCACAAGAGTTGATCTACCTCGAGACGTAATGGCTAAACCCTCGCTGTCTAGCCTATGAGAATTCTGATAGCCTCTATGGACTAAACCCTCCTGTTTATATACACACTAGAGGGATCTAGGGTTATACAGAGTCGGTTTGCAGAGGAAGGAATAGTACATCTGGACACCAAACTTGTAGTCCATGCATACAGGAGTCCTACCCAGACACAGGAGATTGTCTTCATCGATTATCTTCATGGCCCATTAGTCCGGCCCGCATAGAATAGGCCGGCCACCCGAGGACCCCCTAATCTAGGACGCCCTTAGTAGCTCCCGAATTTGCCTTCAATGATGATGTAGTATCCGGTTTATGTCCTCGTCTTTGCAAGGCAGGTTCTTCTCCATACTTCGGATTGATGACAGTTCGGCTCTGACCTTCACGTTCCATATGTCGTCGCCTTGATTCCCACGCGATGGGCAAATGCGAATGCTTCACGATAATAATATTTTTTTACAGATATGCCCGTGACCACACAAGGACAGCGCCTATATAAAGAGGCTAGATCCCCAAATGCCATCTACATCGAGCGAAGAACATCAAGACCAGCCACGAAAAAACTTCAAAACATGGCCAGCGCTCCTAACTCTTCTTTGTGCCCTCACTGCCCTCAAGAGGGTGATTGGCAGAGTTGTGCAGTGCCTCACATTCAGTTGAATCGACTCCAGATGCAGGTATATCTCCCTCTCTCAGAGCTAGTCTCCGTGCGAGCGGGATTACCCTCAGTTGGCAATGACGTGCTAGCAGAAAATTTCCCCAACCCCTATAAGGAGGAGAGGGTGTGCTTCGTTTCGTTTCTTCTGAGGGGCTTAGGATTCCCGATCCATCCCTTCCTCAGGGGTCTGCTAGAATTCTACCGGATCCAGGTTCTATTCTGCACATCTCGGGTTTTGTTGCTCTTTGCGAACTGTTTCTGGGCTGTGAGGCTCACTTTGAATTATGGAGAAAGTTCTTTTGCCTTGTTCCCCGTCATCAAGGGGGTTCCATATTTGAAGTGGGCGACACCGAAGTATGGCACATAGCCGGATCAGGCTACCCTATCGGAACTCTCAAGGAGGTTTCTCCAGAATGGTCTTCGGAATGGTTTTATATTGAGGACGTTCCCCTTCCGGACCCAGTTCGGCGCGACCTCTCTGAATTCTCCAGTGATCCTTTGAAGAAATGCCTCAATTGGCGTCCCCGGTGTCCTAAGGAAGAAGACAGTGTGGAAGTGAAGAGGTTGGTCAGCAAGGTTAGATTACTTGCTCATTCCGAGCTCTCGGGGGGGGGGGGGGGGGGGGGGGGGGGGGGGGGGGGGGGGGGGGGGGGGGGGGGGGGGGGGGGGGGGGGGGGGGGGGGGGGGGGGGGGGGGGGGGGGGGGGGGGGGGGGGGGGGGGGGGGGGGGGGGGGGGGGGGGGGGGGGGGGGGGGGGGGGGGGGGGGGGGGGGGGGGGGGGGGGGGGGGGGGGGGGGGGGGGGGGGGGGGGGGGGGGGGGGGGGGGGGGGGGGGGGGGGGGGGGGGGGGGGGGGGGGGGGGGGGGGGGGGGGGGGGGGGGGGGGGGGGGGGGGGGGGGGGGGGGGGGGGGGGGGGGGGGGGGGGGGGGGGGGGGGGGGGGGGGGGGGGGGGGGGGGGGGGGGGGGGGGGGGGGGGGGGGGGGGGGGGGGGGGGGGGGGGGGGGGGGGGGGGGGGGGGGGGGGGGGGGGGGGGGGGGGGGGGGGGGGGGGGGGGGGGGGGGGGGGGGGGGGGGGGGGGGGGGGGGGGGGGGGGGGGGGGGGGGGGGGGGGGGGGGGGGGGGGGGGGGGGGGGGGGGGGGGGGGGGGGGGGGGGGGGGGGGGGGGGGGGGGGGGGGGGGGGGGGGGGGGGGGGGGGGGGGGGGGGGGGGGGGGGGGGGGGGGGGGGGGGGGGGGGGGGGGGGGGGGGGGGGGGGGGGGGGGGGGGGGGGGGGGGGGGGGGGGGGGGGGGGGGGGGGGGGGGGGGGGGGGGGGGGGGGGGGGGGGGGGGGGGGGGGGGGGGGGGGGGGGGGGGGGGGGGGGGGGGGGGGGGGGGGGGGGGGGGGGGGGGGGGGGGGGGGGGGGGGGGGGGGAACTTTTTCTGAGCAGGAATTTACCGCACCCAGCTCCGTGGATGCATATATCCGAGCCACTCGAGACGGTCTCTCTGGAGTTACTCAACTATTCTCAAAGGATATGCAGGTAAGAGTTTATGCAAATTTAATAGATATATGCCAGTAGCCCCGAGACTTGAAGCGATGAGGCCAACCGATTTAAGGATCGATATGACCTACAGGTTCTCAAGGAGAAGACAATGCGTTGTCCCAGAACTGAAAACAAACCAGACACAGCTGAAAGCCGTCACCACAGAACTTGCAGAGATGAAAAGGGCCGCAATGACCACTGGTCAGAAGAATAAACATGAGGAGGAAAAAGACAAACATTCCAAAGAGATAAAGAGCTTAAAGGCTCAGTTATCGGCTGCACGAAAAGAGAATGATAAGTTGAAAGGCGGCATATTCGGTATGACCTTTAGACCATCAGAGAGAATCATAATATTCCATAATTCGGATTGTCATAACTCTGTTGCTACAGGTCTATTAACTGGTTGGCCTGAAGAAGAAGTATTTGGATTTCAAGGCGACGTGCTTAAGGAGCTATCCGTGGTGCATGAGTGGGCCCGGAAAGCCATGAGAAGTATGGCCAAGGCTTTATGGCCATCTGATACCCCTCCAGAAAGTATGGAGGGGTTGTCGAGACTGTTCAAAGGTGCCAGACGCCACTTTCAGCTATGGAAGGTGTCCGCATGTCATGAAGGCACACGAGAAGCCTGGGCGATGGTGAAAACACGCTATACCAAGCTGGATCCAAATCATATGGTCTGAGTTGGACCGCAGGGACCAGACGGGAAAGAATTTCCGGTGAACTTGGTGTATGCCCAAGTAATGATAGCTGCGAAGTATTCGCAAGAAGACTACAGTTTAGACAGTCTTATAGATGGTATAGATAAGGAGTAGGCATGTGATTCAATGTATCAATGTACTTTATGATCAACCTTATCTCCAGTGGAACATGTCAAAAATTTGTCATCGCAGGCCTTCGGCTTCAACCTCTGACCCAGGAAGGTGGAATGTTTCTGAATATTATGTAGGAATGTAAAAAAATTCACTATATCTGGAAACCAGGCAATCCGGCCATATTGCTCAAACAGATCAATTTTTGTTTGGGGAGTTATGTTATATTACTTATTTAACGTAAGAAACATCTTCCAAGGAAAATAGTTCCATTAGGGGTTCCTTTCCTGGGGTTGGCATGCTTAATTATGCGTGCCTAGGCTTTGATCCGAATTACGGGGAGCCAACCCCATATATTTTCTCTTATGAGAAGAGTACAGAAATGTACACATTCTGTCGTTGCTTGCCGACCAGTTATTCCCTTAAGAATGCTAGCTTTTGACTTTACCCGTCTGAGGTACAGGTCTGGATTACCCGGTTGTAACAATCACAGAGGTGCTCCCTTTACACCCAAGCCGAACAATCAGGAACGTAGGGTATAAACACAGGAGAGAGGCAACCCAACTTAGCAAAAACTTAACTCATAGAGGTGCATATAATGGCAGTGAATTGTATATAACAAACGACATAGGCAATGTAAGCTATAAGCTTTTATTAAGAAGCTTCATAAAAGAAGCCCCCAGTCATAGTGGGGTGTATACATTTAAAGATGTGTGCCCCTTACAGTTCGGTATATCCGAACAAACACTGGGATATATAAGAAAGGAAAAAATGAAAAAGAAGAAAAAGAAAGAAGAGGAGAAAAGAAATGAGCCTAGTCAAAGAAACATTAAGGGGGTGGCCGAACTATGCGTAGAACTGTTGAAGTCGAGCCGTGTTCCATGGATTTGGCTCAAGGCGATTATCCGATGCATTGCGAAGGTGATAGGCTCCTCCTGTGAGAATTTATCTATGATGAAGGGGCCCTCCCATTTTGGTTTGAGCTTGTCCTTCTTCTTCTCTGGGAGACATAAGATGAGATCGCCGATGTTGTATGTCTTGGCCCGCACTTCTCTGCATTGGTATGGCCTGGCCTGTTGCTGATAGAATGCGGAACGGGCCTTCGCAATATAAAGCTCCTCTTCAAGGCCGTCTAGGTCATCCTGCCGATCGAACTCGGCTTCTTGCTCTTCGTACATGCGCACTCAAGGTGAGTCATGAATAATATCGCAGGGTAAAATAGCTTTTGTGCCGTACACCATGAAGAAAGGTGTGTATCCGGTTTTTCGATTAGGTGTAGTCCGTAGCCCCCAGAACACGGAATCGAGTTCTTCAACCCAATGCTTATCTGACTCCTATAGGCACCACACCAGTCTGGGTTTAATGCCGCTCATTATTAGGTCGTTGGCCCATTCAACTTGACCGTTAGTTTGAGGGTGGTAGACGGATGAATAATCGAGCTTAATGCCCAAGTTAGCACACCAGTTTTTTACCTCATCGGCTGTGAAATTGGAGCCGTTATCAGTGATGATGCTGTGCGGGACACCCTAACAGTGTACCACGCCGGATATGAAGTCGATCACTGGCCCTGCTTCAACCGTTTTCACTAGTTTGGCCTCTATCCACTTAGTGAATTTATCCACCATGACCAGTAAATATTTCTTTTTGTGGCTTACCCCTTTCAGGGGTCCGACCATGTCTAGCCCCCAGACAGCAAAATGCCACGTGATAGGGATTGTTCGTAGGGCAGTGGGAGGCATGTGACTTTGATTGGCGAAAAGCTGGCATCCTGTGCAATTCTCGGGCCGTCGGCCAGAAGAAACCTATCTGGATGGCCTTGCTTACAAGGGCCCGAGCTGCGGTGTGATGGCCGCCCAGACCAGCATGTATTTCAGCCAAAAGTTGCCGCCCCTCCTCTTTGGAGATGCACCTTTGAAGGACTCCAGTAGTACTTTTCTTGTACAGTTCACCATCGTGAACTTTATAAGCTTTAGAACGTCGAACTATGCGATGGGGCTCATTTTGATCATACGGAAGCTCCTGCCTATTAAGGTAGGCCAGGAAGGGTTCGGACCATGGAACAATAACGACCATGATTTCATGAGCAGAGGGTGTTACTTCGGTATCCGAACCCCCGATGATACATGTATTTTGTTCGGCTGTTTGGGGGTGTTATCAGGTCCGGACTAATTTTTTTGCTCTCATCCTGCGACACCATGGATGGCTTAAAGAGCCTTTCCAAAAAGGTATTAGGTGGGACGGGATCGCGCTTGGCGCCCATCCGAGCAAGGATGTCTGCTGCGTGGTTACTGTCTCGAGCAACATGATGAAACTCGAGCCCCTTGAATCGAGCCGATATTTTTAGTACGGTGTTTCGATACGCCGCCATTTTGGGATATTTTGCATGTAACTCTCCATTTATCTGGGATATGGCGAGGTTGGAATCACCGCGCACCTCTAGGCGTTGTATGCCCATCGAGACAACCATTCGGAGACCATGTAGGAGTGCCTCGTATTCGACTGCGTTATTGGAGTCCGTATACATGATCTGAAGCACGTAGCGGACTGCGTCCCCTATTGGGGATGTCAAGATGACACCGGCTCCTAGTCCAGCTAACATTTTAGAGCCGTCGAAGTACATGATCCAGTTGGAGTATGAACTGTACTCTTTAGGGAACTCGGCTTCCGTCCACTCGGCAACGAACTCGGCCAAAACCTAGGATTTAATAGCTCGGCGCGGCTTGTATGTGATTTCGAATGGTAAGAGCTCAATGGCCCATTTAGCTATGCAGCCGGTGGCATCTCGATTATTTATAATGTCATTGAGTGGTGCTTCGGATGCCACCGTGATCGAACACTCTTGAAAATAGTGCCGGAGCTTGCGGGATGCCATAAAGACCGCGTAAGCTATCTTTTGATAGTGAGGGTATCGGGATTTGCATGGTGTATGGACCACCGATACATAGTATACTAGTTTCTGGATGGGGGATTTATGTCCCTCTTCCTCTCGCTCGACGACGAGTACGACGCTCACTACTTGGTGAGTCGCTGATATGTAAAGCAACATAGGTTTGCCAACACTCGGGGCGGCTAGGATTGGGTTGCCTGCTAATAGGGTTTTTATTTCTTCCTATCCGGCTGTAGCTGCCTCCGTCCATTCGAAGTGGTCGGTGCGTCTAAGCAGTCTATAGAGTGGTAATGCCTTTTCTCCTAATCTAGAGAAGAAGCGGCTCAAAGCTTCCACGCACCTTGCTAGTTTTTGGACCTGCTTTAAGTCTGTTGGTATGGCCAGTTGCGACAAGGCTCGGATTTTAGACGGGTTTGCTTCGATTCCTCTATTGGAGATGATGAACCCTAGTAGTTTTCCGGCTGGAACGCCAAAAACGCATTTTTCTGGATTGAGCCGTATGTCATATGTTCAGAGGTTTTCAAATGTGAGACGGAGATCATCCACCAATGATTCGATGCGTTTAGTCTTGATGACCACGTCGTCTACATATGCTTCCACTGCCTTGCATATTTGTTTTTCCAAACATGTTTGAATCATGCGTTGGTAAGTGGCACCAGCGTTTTTAAGCCCAAAAGGCATAGTGTTGAAACAAAAAGGTCCATACAGGGTAATGAACGCTGTTGCGGCCTGGTCGGACTCCTTCATCTTAATCTGATGGTATCCAGAGTAAGCGTCAAGGAAACACAATGAGTCGTGTCCCGCGGTTGCGTCGATAATCTGGTCAATGCGGGGCAACGAGAAAGGGTCTTTGGGGCAAGCCTTATTAAGGTCTTTGAAATCGACACAAAGGCACCAAGACTTATCCTTCTTCGGCTCCATGACCAAGTTGGCCAGCCAATCTGGGTGTTTGATTTCTCTGATGAACCCGGCTTCGAGTAGTTTGGCCAGCTCATCCCCCCTCTGACTTAGTCAACGTCACGAGGGAGGCGCTCGGGCACCACACGGAGGCATGCTTCATCGCACGCTCCCCTCATGAGGGAACAAGGCACGGGGTGCCTGGTGCCCAGGAGTTCATAACCAAGACGACCGAGGAGCTTCAAGAGGCAAGATCCATGCGCGGCGACCGCCGCCCACCACCTGGCGCAGCTCCTTGTCCTGGCGAGGACGACGAGCTGCGCGTCTGCGTCAACGTCCCAGGGCTCAACAGGGCCGCGGCCCAGGAGCGCTTCTGGCCTTCGCGTGTTGGTCTGTGTGAGGGTCACCCTCACAGCTATGTTTGCATGCCATTCGGCTTGCCGAACGCGGCTGTTACCCTCCAACGTTGCCTGCGGAGCGTTCTGGCGGCTCAGGAGGCCAGGCATCAGGCGGTCCAGGCGGAGATGGCGACGGTTCCTCACGAGCCCCCGGGACCTCCAGAGCCTCCCGAGGTTCAGGACCCATGCGGCTCATGAGGAGCAACTCCTCCAGCGCACGTCTTCAGCTGCTTCAACACTCCTCCAGCAACGGTGCCAGGTGACATTTTCCGGTTCATTCAGTTGGGGACGCCCCTCAGGTTGCATTATCCCCAGGTCGCATGGGCCTGTCCCTGCGACGTGTATCACTTGCATCTTTAATTTACTCTGTTGGGGGCGCCCCTCGGGCTGCATCATCCCCAGGCCGCAAGGGTCCGTCCCTGCGGCATGTATTCTTCTTACATTTATCCGAGCTAGTTGCCTTCGTCCATGAGTTGCTTCGCAATTATTATATGCCTTTTCGGTACTTCGATACCATGAATGTCGTACTCCCTTGCAAGCCCACCCATGACCGCCTCATGATTAAGGACTGGCATGGCGTCTATGCTCGGGTCCGTCCCTGCAGCGTCGCTAAACCCAAGAGGCTGAGCTCTGGCTCGCGGGCCAACTCCCATGTACGTCACCTCCCATGGCCCTTGGTGCCTTGTTCTCGCATGAGCTAATCGCGGGCGGACGAGCCAGGGCGCGTGACCCGGTGTCTCTCCACCATGGGAGCCGCGCGTCGGTTGTCTTTCTTCAGGATTTTTCGCATGAGAAGACTGGACACGGCGTCTGTGCTCGGGTCTGTCCCTGCAGCGTCGCTAAACCCAATGAATGAGCTCTGTCGGGCGGGCCGGCCCCGTTCATGTCACCTCTTGGGGTCGTTGGTGTTTGGCCTTCTCATGTGATCACCTCAGGAGATTCATTCGGCGCAGGTTGTCTAAGCATCTCGCAGGTCCACTACAGCTGTCAAGAATCAATTTCAGGCGCAACCCACCTTGAGGTAGGGCCTCGTGAGTCCCGCGCTGGCTCACAAGTGCCCAGACACACCTCGTCTAGCTCTGCCGTGCAAGCCACCTGTTAGGGCGGGGCTGTACACGCCCCGGGGGCTCCACTCAGAGGGAGCCCCCACCCACACACCAGTGGAAGCACCATGCTCCACACTGGCAGTCGACACGGTCGAGGAGCGGCTATGCCCATGCAAGTGCGGAAGTGCTATGCTCCGCGCTGGTGATAAACCACTGGGGGTGGCCCCATGGCTGCATCAACCTCAGGGAGCCACCAGGCTCAGTGTCTAGCCTCATCGCAACACTTTCCCCTCAGGAGAGTCACGCGAGGGGGCTGGGCACGGAGGGCTACGCTCAGGTCACGCCTAGCATACGCCACCCTGCCATTTCCCTCGGACATGGTCGTTGCGCGCCCCTCCCGAGCGGGACCTCGGCGAGGACAGGTATGGGGGTCTGTTTGTACGTCAAGGGGGACTCCTGAGCATCGTGACTCAGGAGCCTAACTAGTCACATAGCCCCTCACCCCTTGGTCTCATCCTGGTGACCCGGACGACCCAACGGCAGCTGAGGCATGCGCGGGGCCGGGCCCTGCCGACGCAGAACGCTAAGGCCTACTTTCGCATTCCCTTCCCGAGGGCTGTTTGTACGTCAAGGGGGAATCCTGAGCATCGCGACTCAAGAGCCTAACTGGTCACGTAGCCCCTCACCCCTTGGTCTCGTCCTGGTGATCCGGACGACCCAACGGCGGCCGAGGCATGTGCGGGGCCGGGCCCTGCCGACCTAGAACACTAAAGCAACAGGAAGGAAATTGCGGAATCCTAACAAATTATTACAAGACATAATGTTTCTTCAAATACCAAACAGAAGTTTTAACGCCTCCACGAGGCATGGTGCATGTTGCAGGATAATGAAAGTGAAGAGGAGCACCGCCAGCAAGCATTCTCTTCAGCCTTGGGCACTGCCATCAAGGAGTGCCCCTTCGTCGACAACGTCGCCGTCGCCCGTGCCGTCGCCCGTGGCCGTAGGGTCGGCGGCACCGTCAGCCGGAGGCCCAGGGTCGATGGCGAGGAACTTCTCTAGCAGGGCCTCCACCAGGTCCTTCACGGCTTCGGCAGCGGCTGCGCTGCGCTCCTCGTCCACAGGCTCAAGCAGAGCTCCAAGGTCGGTGCTCGGGTCGCGAAGATGGTGGTGACTGAAGATGCGCGTCATAGCCAAGGAGGAGAGTGCGTGGGGTTCCCCTTCCACCATGGTGCCGACCCCATTGGCAACGCCCTCGAGCACCTCGACAAGATGGGGGAGCAGCTCGGCGGGGCCTTCCTCAGCAGTGACCAACGGCTCCTTCAACCCCCTCCCGTAGAGCCCCCGCAGCGCCTTGCGGGACCTCTCTTCAAGAGAATCGAAGGCGGCACAGTCATTGGCAAGGATTTTTGCCTTAGCCTCCAGCCGGACCTTCTCCTCCTCCACCTCCTTCTTCAACTTTTCCAGCTCGGTGTCACGACCGGCGACTGCGTCTTCTCAAGCTTTCAGCTTCTCCTCCCATGCCTCGCGCTGACGAGCCTCGGCGGCGTGCTCGTTGCGCAGGGTCTCCAGCTCGGCCTCCGCCACCCGGCAATGCTCCTTGGCAGCCTTGACATCCTTCAACGCTGCCTCACGGGCGGCCATGGCCAGGTCAGCAGCCTGCTTACCCTCCTCGGAGGCTGCCACGGCCTGGCTCCATGCCGCCCTCACGGACGCATCGGGCATCCCCAAGCTTAGTTGCATGCTCATTTTTCGATAATAGCTTGGGATGTCGGGGCATCCCCAAGCTTAGGCTCTTCTTACTCCTTATTCCTTCATCCATCGTTAGATAACCCAAAACTTGAAAACTTCAATCACACAAAACTAAACAAAACCTTCGTGAGATCCGTTAGTGTAAGAAAAATAAATCACTACTACAAGTACTGTATCAAACCAATTCATATTTTATTTTTGCATTATATCTACTGTATTCCAACTATTCTATGGCAAAAACTCATCAAAGAAAACCATAGAGACATCAAAACAAGCACACAACGCAAAGAAAACATAATGTGTCAAAATAGAATAGTCTGTAGCAATCTGATTTGTTCGAATACTTATTGAACTCCAAAAATTCTGAAAAATTAGGAAAAGTTTCTGTTTTCAGCAAGATCAAACAACTATCACCCAAGAAGATCCTAAAGGCTTTAATTGGCACAAACACTAATTAAAACACAAAAAACACAATCATAATAGTAGCATAATTGTGCAAACACTCAAGAATAGAAAGCAAAAAGCAAAAATAAATTTTATTCATTGGGTTGCTTCCCAACAAGCGCTATAGTTTTACGCCCCTAGCTAGGCATAAGATTTCAACGATGCTCACACGAAAGATAAGAATTGAAACACAAAGTGAGCATCATGAAACATATGATAAACACATTTAAGTCTAACATACTTCCTATGCATAGGAATTTTATAAGCAAACAAATTATCAAGACAAGAAACATCTAACATATGCAAAGAAGAGGAGTAAAACATTGACGATCTCAACATAACGAGAGGTAATTTAGTAACATGAAAATTTCTACAACCATATTTTCCTCTCTCATAATAATTACATGTAGGATCATAATCAAATTCAACAATATAACTATCATATAAAATTTTATCTTCATGATCCACATGCATGCAAAGTTGACACTCTTCCGAAATAGTGGGATTATAATTAGATAAAGTCATGACCTCTCCAAGCCCACTTCCATCAAAAAATTCATAAGATTGAACACTCTCCAAATATGTGGGATTATTTTTACCTAAAGTTGATGCTCTTCCAAACCCACTTTCAATATTACTGCAAACATTATTACCAATAACATATTCATTATGAGGCTTAAATAAACTTTCAAGATCACAAGAAGCATCACCCCAATCATGATCATTACAATGAGTAGTGGACATAACAAGATCAGCATCCCCAAGCTTGGGGTTTTGCATATCATTAAAAAAATTGACATTAATAGAATTTATAGTAAAATCACTGCGATCATGTTTTTCATTCAATGAGCTATCATGAATCACTTCATAAATTTCTTCATCACAATTTTTAGATTCACGAATGTCAAGCAAAACTTCATAAAGGTAATCTAGTGCATTCAACTCACTAGCAATTGGTTCATCATGATTGGATCTTTTAAAAAGATTAGCAAGTGGATGGGGATCCATATCAATAGAATTTTTAGCAAGCGAAGATGCAAGCAAATATAAGGCACATGGTAACACAACTAGAGATAGCAAACAAGAGATCTGATGAGAAAAAGGCGAACGAAAAAGATGGCGAATAAAATGGCAAATTTTTGTGAAGTGGGGGAGAGGAAAATGAGAGGCAAATGGCAAATAATGTAAATTATGAGGAGATGAGATTTGTGATTAGGAACCTAGTTTATGTTGAAGATCCTCCCTGGCAACGGCGCCAGAAATTCCTTTTGATGTCGGCTAGGACTACGTCGGTATTTCCCCAAAGAGGAAGGGATGATGCAGCACAGCGACGGTAGGTATTTCCCTCAGTGATGAAACCAAGGTTATCGAACCAGTAGGAGAACCAAGCAACACAACGTAAACAGCCCCTGCACACAAATAACAACCACTCGCAACCCGATGTGTTAAAGGGGTTGTCAATCCTTTTTAGGTAACGGCGCCAGAAATTGGTGCGTGGACGGGAGAAAGTTGTAATAGATTGAATAAATAGATCGCAAATAAAACAAAGTGTAGCAAGTTATTTTTGTATTTTTGGTTTAATAGATCTGAAAATAAATGCAAAGGAAAGTAGATCGCAAAGGCAAATATATGAGAAAGAGACCCGGGGGCCGTAGGTTTCACTAGTGGCTTCTCTTGAGAAAAATAGCAAACGGTGGGTGAACAAATTACTGTTGGGGCAATTGATAGAACTTCAAATAATCATGGCGATATCCAGGCAATGACCATTATATAGGCATCACGTCCAAGATTACTAGACCGACTCCTGCCCGCATCTACTACTATTACTCCACACATCGACCGCTATCCAACATGCATCTAGTGTATTAAGTTCATGGAAAAATGGAGTAATGCAATAAGAACGATGACATGATGTAGACAAGATCTCTCTATGTAGAGATAGACCCCATCGTTTTATCCTTAGTAGCAACGATACATATGTGTCAGTTCCCCTTCTGTCACTTGGATCAAGCACCGTAAGATCGAACCCACTACAAAGCACCTCTTCCCATTGCAAGATAAATAAATCAAGATGGCCAAACAAAACCCAAATATTGGAGAAGAAATACAAGGCTATAAGAGATCATGCATAAAAGAGATCAAAGAAACTCAAATACTTTCATGGATATAAAAAGATATAACTGATCATAAACTCAAAGTTCATCAGATCCCAACAAACACACCGCAAAAAGAGTTACATCATATGGATCTCCAAGAGACCATTGTATTGAGAATTCAGCGAGAGAGAGGAAGCCATCTAGCTACTAACTACGGACCCGAAGGTCTACAAAGATCTACTCACGCATCATCGGAGAGGCACCAATGGAGGTGGTGAACCCCATCCGAGATGGTGTCTAGATTGGATCTGGTGGTTCTGGACTCTGCGGTGGCTGGATCAATTTTTCATTGACTCCCCTAGGGTTTTCGGAATATTGGGGTATTTATAGTGTAAAGAGGCGGTCCGGGGGGCACCCGAGGTGGGCATAACCCACCAGGGCGCGCCTGGGCCTCCTGGCGTGCCCTGGTGGGTTGTGCTCTCCTCGGAGCACTCCCCAGGCATCGCCAGGGCCCATTAGGTGTCTTCTGGTCCAAAAAAATTCTCCATGAAGTTTCGTTGCATTTGGACTCTGTTTGGTATTGATTTCCTGCGATGTAAAAAACATGCCGAAAATAGCAACTGGCACTTGGCACTATGTCAATAGGTTAGTACCAAAAAATGATATAAAATGACTATAAAATGATTATAAAACATCCAAGATTGATAATATAACAGCATGGAACAATAAAAATTTATAGATACGTTGGAGACGTATCACTAAACAGCACACCAATCATAAGTCCAAAGCTTACTTCTTCAAATACGAATTGTGATATGATACTGATATTAGTTAACAGACACACATTTAATTGGCCAGGTAATGCTCCCACTTGATTTTCCAAATGCATGTGGCAACATATAGAGAGACAGCATGGAATTGCATTTCTTTGGGCGCTGTGATTCATCATGAGTGGGCAACCAACATTGTATGCAATGAAGCGGAACCTCAAGAATATGCTTCCTCTTCTGTTCTTTAACATGGTCCTCTTTTGTTATTCTGTATTTAGTACATATAGTATGTTCCTTATCAGGAAGGGGAGCAGGGACATCTGCAGTCAACAGCTGATAGAGCTAGCCTGTACGTGATCGAGATAGGCTTTCAATTAGTAGCGGCAATACAACACCGTATTTTCCAGCCAGTTCCACTTTCCCGATTTATATATCCTGGTTATGGTGTACCCCTTTTATGTATACTATGATCTACCTAGTTGCTATGTGCTCTTGTTATCATGGTTTGGCAATAAACTCTCTATGCAGTATATTATGAACCTATCATCTGCCAACTATCCTTACTTCTAGATCCTATTTTTTTGTGTACTTGTGCCAGATTATATTAATGCACGCACCATATTATAGCACACATGGGCTCTCTCATCAGAATCCAGTGACATCACACAAGGGTTTACAGGGCGCCCCTATATTAGAATATCCTCTCCATTACAAAGATAATCTCACTACTATTTATGTTTTCATGCTTCTGAGATATTATACGTAATCACAGTGAATATCAGAATCCGCAGATCAGAAGAATATTGTGGAACACTGCAATGACTTACAAAATTGGCACCAAGGCATTGAGTGCCATTCTGGATGCAATGAAACTCATACGCTCCCCACATGTAGCTTATTGTTCAGAATATGATCCTAATGACTATTCTAACCTCGAGGAGTCAAAGGCAGATGGCCTGTCCTGTTCACCCATCAAGGTGCCTGTTCTAATTTGGCAAGGTTTTATTGATTGCGCGTATCTTGCATAAGTTGTCTTGCATTTCTTCTACTTTGTTGCACCGCCATCTGCTTAGTTTACTCATCATATATGTCAAGATGCCATGCCCATCCGTTATCAATACATATTCCATCTGTCATCATACCATGTTTTTTCACTCAAATGATGTTCTTGTGCATCAGACATCAAAAAGGAAGAGGTTGATTGCCGAACCTGAAGGAGCACCAGCAAAGTCCTTGAAAAACATGGTGGTGCCGGAGAAATCAGACAGTACCCCACTTATATTGGCTCTACAACTAGTGACACAAAACGTAGGACCGACTCCAGCACACAGTACCCATACTTCACTGGCCACACCACTAGCCCTACCACACAGGACCTGCACTCCAGCAAAAGGTATGCCAATTTCAGTTGCCATGGCACCAGCCGTACCACAGAAAAATCCCACTCCAGCAAAAAGTACAGCAAGCCCACCGGCCGAAGACCTATCCCAACTGCAGAGACGGCCAATTCCTGCAGATTGGAACCCCATTCCAGTTATTCCCAGTTTAAAAGACAATGCTTTCAATGTTGTTAGGGATTACATGCATATATCCCCATCATGGGAAGATTATAGTGAAGACAAACACCATTTTCACATCTTCGTGTCCCACTTACATGTAAGTCCTATTATTCATGGTGATTATTTTCCTGTTTTCTGCTAATTGAACACATCAATGATTTACATTACATTGTTGTAAGTAGGCGAGGGTCAACCTGGATAGTCATGACGAGCAAAGCTTGCTTGCGCTTTTCAAGTAAGCATTGCAGCAGTATCGGTGTTACTTGAGGAAATCACACTTTGATGGCAAGTCTATAAACGAATTTCCGGTGAAGTCTCCTGTCCTAAATTTAGAAGACATTGAATGGAAAAACCTTGTTATGCACTGGTCTCATTCCCAGGATGAGGTACTGTCTATGATATCACATGACAATATGAACTTCTACTTTTCCACATGTGCCTTACAGATCTCTTTTGCAGGAAATCTGCTCGCAGAAGAATTCTGGTTTGAAATGGATGACAGGATATCGCAAATATGATGCCCACTGCTTTGCTCTTGTTAGTACCTATTGTCCTGTATCACTATACTTGCATTCATACCTAGTTCATTATGTGACAGCAGTATGCATGATAGCTTTCTTATCGATTGTTCGCTCCAAATTATCTGATTTGTATGAATGGTTACATTAGTGTAGAATATATCCAATGCCAATGAAAAATTTTAGCTCTGCATTGTTCTTGTAAGTACCTGCTGTCCTTTATCAGTGTACTTATATTGACAGCTAGTTGTTCATGTACCATCTCTGCAGCTTATTTTCCTTTGCCCTCCATTTCCTACACATCATATCTATATTTACTCTTACCATAAGGTTGGATAACACCTATGGTACTGAAGAAGTTTAGCTCTGCATTGCTCTTGGTCGTACCTTTTGTCTGTATTGTTGTACTTACATTTATAGCTACTTGGTTATGTAGCATCACTCTTCATATTATCTTAAATATTCTCCATTTTTTCTTATATTATCACATCTATATTTACTCTTAACAAAATGTAGAATAAGGGCAATGCTTATGAAGAAGATTCTGTGGTAAACTTCTTGAATTGCCCGGGGGGCCCATCAGCATGGACAAGGGCTTTATAGAGTCTGTCTTCACCAATAATGTAAGTTTGTCCTTCTCAAGCCTTCAAACTTTGTTCTGTATATTTGGTTAGGCATGACTGCAACAACTATTTATTTTTGGTGTTTGCATCAAATTGCATGTTTAAAGTTTATTATGTAGTTCATAAACAAAAGTTTGTCCTTCTCAATTTAAATTTTCAGTTGTACAACCAAGTTCCTTCTTCATACCATGTAAATTAAAGTATACAGAGCAAGTGATCTTCTTTTGCACTGCATGTATGCTTCTGTTCTTGATCCGTAATCCAGTGGTGTGGTGAACCTACCAACTACAGCACAATATCATATTCTGCAATGTCTTAACTATGAACTATGTCATATCATTCTACTATTATTTAAACCATCTCTTTAGTTGCCAATCTGAAATGGGATAAATTGACAGCACACTAACCATTGATACTTATGAGTTCTTGATCTGTAATCCAGTGGTGTCGTGAAGCTGCCAACTCCTTCACAATGTCATTTCCTGCCATGTCTTAACCCGAACAATACCATATTGTGTTAATGCTATTTTAAACTGTGTCACTTTATTCGTCACTAAGAAATGTGATGAATTGTCAGCACTGATACTTATATGTGCAAAACCTGTCATCTGTCTGCTTCTTTCTCTTTCAGAGTGAGGAGGATGTAAGCGTCAAACAAGCGCAGGCTAATCAGCTTGCTCAGCTGCTTGCGCTGCAGCTCCCGAGTAGGGCTAACCTTTCTTGAACTCTATTGAAGTGTTGTCGGTTTTGTATATTATTTTGTCGGCGTGTTTATTTGCACTGGTGGCGATCTTTGATGCCCAGTGTATGTAATCTGCTGTCTGCTTGTGCTTTATTATCATAGTGGCGAACTTTGATGCCCAGTGGATGTAATATGCCGTAATTTCTTTATTGTATAGTCTAGGTTTTTCCTTATTCACGATGCTGCAGTTATTGTACTGTATATACACTACTGCAGGATGCTACTAACGCGACACTACGATCAGATACCCTTTCACGAAACTGTGTGCGATGCATTAATCGCAAACAGGGATGTAAAAAAACGTAAAAAAAGGTGCAAAATGTTTGCGATGGCGGAGCCATCAAACACGATTCAGATTTTACTTGCGTGTGCGATGCATGGCACACAGTTAATCGATTCGAACTGTTTACGTTGAGGTAGAACAACAGAAACGGGCAGCCATATCAATGTGTGTGCGATATATGGCATACAGTTCGCTCTGATGAACGGTTTACTATTAGGGAGTGCAACAGAAACGGTTAGCCAGATCAAGGTGTGTGTGATATACGTCATATGGTTCACTCGGACGAACTGTTTTTGATTAGGGAACACAACAGAAACGGTTCAACTTAACAAGATGTGTGTGATATGTGGCAAACAACCGACGCGGATGAACGGAGCGTGCCGCGGTGTCGGTGCAACAAACCCTGGGTCTGTTGCCCAACTGTGCACAGGCACAAGATCAAGATTGAAGCACCAGCTCAAGCCAGAGTGCTGGAGGACCTAGAGATTTGAAGAACCAACATGCGGCTCAGAGAGACCAAGATCAAGCCAGAGGAGAAACATATCGGCAAGAGAAGGGCCTCCCTTACCAGGCAGGCGAGCCTGGCAAGGGGCGAGGCCACCACCAGAAGCAAGCAACCAAGACTCCCGGACAGAGCCTGCCGGGGCTCGCGGGGCATAACCACCCCCCCAACCACTCAAACACGACTCACGTCGTCAATCAGTGCGGTGTCAAGCCGCAAGGTGATTAAGTGGCAGCCATTCGCCACATGGCAGCCATTTCCTATAGAAGAAACCCGTAGATGACACCCGTCCTGCGGCGTATCAAGAGAACAGGTGCCGAGCTGGCGAGATATCCCGGCAGGCCTTGCCGGGCAACCAGTGATGTGACACTAAGCGGTGCATTAAATGCACCCTGTCAGTCCTCAGAGTTAGGCATGATAGCACTGTTTGCTATCATATCAGTGGATAATGACCACTTTGCCACCGTGGTGACCCCTTAATCTATAAAAGGAGGCCCATGGTACTCGTAGGAGGGGTTAGAGGGTTAGAAAGTTGATGAACGCAAGCCACCATACGCGCGTAGTTGCTGCGACCCCGAGGCAAACCTTGCCGGGCAATTGTACTATGCATCACCACACTCATTCCACCATCAATCCACCAAAGCAGGAGTAGGGTCTTACGCCTCGCGGGGGACCGAACCTGGGTAAATTGCTTGTGTGCTCTCTGTTGTGCTGCCGTGCACTGATCTGCTCTTTGTGTAACACGATGTTCCCCCGCCGAACCAGCAAGGGACCACCCGGTCCCATAGGTGGTCACGGATATCTTGCGACATCTTTGGCGCGCCAGGTAGGGGGCTCGCTTCCACGAACCGGAAAGCGTGCGGAGCGCGTCATCTTTATCGCCATCTTCATCTTCCACGACGCCATCGACCATGGCGCCTAAGAAGAAGAAGTCCGGCCCTTCGGCCCACGCGTCCACATCGAAGGCTCTGCCGCCCGCGGCCTCAAGTGCCCCGGAGGCTGCGGAGGCGAGCGAGGACATGAACGCTGTTGGGGGCGTGACTGGAGCAGGTGGCGCCGTCACCGCTCCCCCCGCGGCCGACACGGGGGCTGGAGATGTCGGAGGAGAACAGCATCGACAACGCCCTGGTGGTCATGCTCCACAAGGTGCGGGCGAGGGGGTCACTCCATCTGCACCCTCTCCTCCCACTGACGGGCACAGGGGGGGGGGGGGGGGGGGGGGGGGGGGGGGGGGGGGGGGGGGGGGGGGGGGGGGGGGGGGGGGGGGGGGGGGGGGGGGGGGGGGGGGGGGGGGGGGGGGGGGGGGGGGGGGGGGGGGGGGGGGGGGGGGGGGGGGGGGGGGGGGGGGGGGGGGGGGGGGGGGGGGGGGGGGGGGGGGGGGGGGGGGGGGGGGGGGGGGGGGGGGGGGGGGGGGGGGGGGGGGGGGGGGGGGGGGGGGGGGGGGGGGGGGGGGGGGGGGGGGGGGGGGGGGGGGGGGGGGGGGGGGGGGGGGGGGGGGGGGGGGGGGGGGGGGGGGGGGGGGGGGGGGGGGGGGGGGGGGGGGGGGGGGGGGGGGGGGGGGGGGGGGGGGGGGGGGGGGGGGGGGGGGGGGGGGGGGGGGGGGGGGGGGGGGGGGGGGGGGGGGGGGGGGGGGGGGGGGGGGGGGGGGGGGGGGGGGGGGGGGGGGGGGGGGGGGGGGGGGGGGGGGGGGGGGGGGGGGGGGGGGGGGGGGGGGGGGGGGGGGGGGGGGGGGGGGGGGGGGGGGGGGGGGGGGGGGGGGGGGGGGGGGGGGGGGGGGGGGGGGGGGGGGGGGGGGGGGGGGGGGGGGGGGTCTTGGCTGATGCAACTGCCAGAGAACTCCATTTCGTCATGGGCAGACCTGTGCCACGAGTTCATCGGTGCCTTCACCGGTGGCCACTAAGAGCCCGGGAGGCCCAGTGATCTGTAGCTTCTCCAGCAGAAGGAAGGAGAAAACCTCCGTAAGTATTTACAGAGATTCAGTAAAGTTCATAGGTATATTCCAAATATCCATCCGGCAGCCGTTATAGCAGCCTTCCAGTCCAACATGCGCAACTGTCGCATTCGTTCTAAGATGAATGTGTAGTTGCCCAAGACTGTGAAGGAGCTATACACACTATTTGATAAGTGTGCTCGGATGGAGGAAGGGAGGAAGTTGCCCGGAGCGGAGGATTGCATCAATGTTGATTCAGAGGATGAGGATGAATCAACCAGTCAGAGAAAGGGCACGAAGCACAGCAAGAAGCCAAGAGATAAGGTAGTGATGACTGTAGAAGGTTCGGGCACACCCAGTACCGGCAAGAAGGCCAAGGCTGAGGCCCCCGGCAAGGAAGCTACCGCGTGCGCTGCCTGCCGGGAAGCCGCTGCCACGGAAAAAGTTGGGAAAGGTGATGGGCCGTACTACAAGATCCACCGGACCAAAGGCCATGACCTTCAGGAGTGTTATCAGGTTGAGCAGCTCGTCAAGAAACAGAGAGCAGAGTATGATAAGCGTGATAAGGAGAGAGGTCAGAACGCTGCTGGCGGTAAGGGCCGAGGTGGTGAAGCAAATCACCCCGGCAAGCCCTTTCGGAACCAAGGAAAACCCGCTGGGGGCCAAGAGAAGGAGATCTGTGATGATGTGAGTGATGAGGGGAATGAAGAGGAAACCAGTGAGCAGGAATTTTAGAAGGCCACTGACGCCCTATGCATTGATGGAGGTGCATCTTTGCACACCTCTCATTGCCAACTCAAGCGATGGGCTCGAGAGGTCAATGCTGTGGAACCAGCGCCAGAGGCCCGGAAGCCGCTCAAGTGGTCCCGCATGCCCATCATCTTTGATGAGGAGGACCACCCTGGCCGCACCACAGCGGTAGGGTGTTTGCCATTGTTGGTCTCCCAACAATACGCAACCTCAAGGTCACAAATATGTTAGTGGATGGCGGGGCCGGGTTGAATCTGATTTCCCCAGCTGTCATCAACAAGCTTCAGATAGGAGAAGAAGAGCTAGAGGTTACCGGCACGTTTCACGGAGTCAATCCCGGCAGGAGCCATCCTAAGGGGAAGATTACGTTGCCGGTAACGTTTGGGCAGAACTGAACTATCGGACTGAGAAGATTGTGTTTGATGTGGTTGATCTCCCCCTGCCGTACAATGGGATTCTAGGACGCCCGGCCCTGGCTAATTTCATGGCAGCATCTGACTATGCTTATAACACTTCAAAGATGCCTGGGCCACTAGGAGTCATCACTATCCCATCAGATGAGAAGGATGCAATTATCTGCGTGGACAAGATGTACCGTGATGCAGTCCCTGCCAATGAAAACAGAGGAAAGAAGAAGGATAGCAGGGACACCAGCAAGGAATCCGGGAAGTGTACCTCTTCAGTGTGCACTGCGCCTGTTGATGACTTGCCGGAGAGTTGCAACAGCAAGAGATCCAAGGTCGCTGTACCACATGTGAAGAAGGTCTCGGCAGGGCTGGCTGGCGTTGATGGTACCTTCACTATCAGCGCCACCCTTGATGACAAATAGGAAAGCGCGCTCGTTGCCTTCCTGCGGGCGAATATCGATGTGTTTGCCTAGCAACCATCTGATATCCCCGGTGTTCCCAGGGAGGTAATCAAGCACCACCTTGCTATCTGCCCACACGCCCGACCTGTCAAGCAAAAAGACCGGAAGCAGGCCTTGGAGCGGCAGCAGTTCGTTACCGAAGAGATCAAGAAATTAGAGGCAGCTGATTTGGTCATAGGAGTACTGCACCCTACGTGGTTGGCAAATCCAGTGGTGGTCCAGAAGGCGAATGGGAACTGGAGGCTCTGCATTGATTTCACAGATCTCAACAAGGCTTGCCCGAAGGACCCATTCCCCTTGCCGCGCATCAACCAGATCATGTATTCCACTTCAGGTTGCGATTTGCTCTCCTTTCTGGATGCATACTCCAGATATCACCAGATCTTCATGTCCAAAGAAGATCAGGAGAAGACATCATTCATCACTCCATGTGGTACGTACTGCTTTGTCCGCTTTTGGATTAAAGAGTGACGGGTCCACTTTTGCCAGAGCAGTCTAGATTGGTTTTGAACCACAATTACACAGAAATATAGAAGCCTATATGGATGACATCGTGGTCAAAACCAAGGATAAGACCACCCTTATCCAGGATTTGGAAGAGACATTTGCTAATCTGCGCAAGATTAACTTGAAGCTTAATCCAAAGAAGTGTGTATTCGGTGTTCCCTCCGGCAAGCTACTTGGATTCTTCATGTCCCATCGGGGGATTGAAGCCAACCCCGACAAGATCAAGGCCATTGAGCAGATCCAAGTGCCAAGGACAGTTAAGAATGTAAGGTGCCTGACGGGATGTGTTGTCGCACTAAGCAGATTCATTTCCAAGTCTGCCAAGCGTGCCCTGCCGTTCTTCAAAATTTTGAAGAAAGCAGGGCCTATGAAGTGGACCCCGGAAGCAGATACAGCTCTGCAAGAATTGAAGGCTTACCTATCGTCTGAGCCCACATTGGTTGCACCCAAACCCCAAGAGCCGTTATTGCTTTACTTGACAGCAATCAACCAAGTGGTCAGTGCGGCCTTGGTAGCACAGCGAGAGATGGATGAGGCAGAAAGTGGTCAAGTCATGGCAGAGTCAGAAAAGGATCAGAACAGTAGTGAACACGGCAATGAGAGCAACCCCAAGGGTGCGGCAAGGAAGAAAGTGGTGCAACGCCCAGTATACTTCGTCAACTTCTTGTTACAAGGGGCTAGATCGAGGTATTCTGGCGTGCAAAAGTTGATCTTTGGCCTCGTCATGGCCTCAAGGAAACTGTGCCACTACTTCCAAGCCCATGAGATGACGGTTGCCACTCGTTTTCCGTTGCAAAGGATACTCCAAAACTCTGAGGCTACTAGCAAAATAGTGGAGTGGGCTTTGGAGTTATACAGCTTTGGTGTGAAGTTTGAGAGCACATCAACTATTCAGAGCAGGGCACTGGCAGAGTTTATTGCAGAATGGATGCCAACCCCTGATGAGGAAGTGACAAAAACAGCTCTCCCCGGCAAGGAATCACCCCAAGAATGGATCATGTATTTTGATGGTGCTTTTTCCCTACAAGGTGCATGGGCTGGCGTGCTTCTTGTTGCCCCCTCCGGGGAGCACTTAAAGTACGTCGTCCAAATGCACTTTGCCCAGGAAGAAGCCACCAACAATACAGCTGAGTATGAAGGGCTCCTTGCCGGGCTCAGGATTGCAGCAGAATTGGGAATTAAGAAGTTGAACATTCGAGGAGATTCACCGCTTGTGGTGAGACAAGTCAACAAGGATTATCAAAGTCCATTGATGGAAGCGTACGTCAAGGAAGTGAGGAGATCTGAGGAGCACTTTGATGGGTTGCAAACAGAGCACGTACCCCGTGCGGAAAACAGCATAGCTGATCACCTGTCAAAGTGTGCTGCGCAGAAGCTTCCTGTGGAACCAGGAACTTTTGTTCTCCATCTCTGTCAACCCTCCGTGTCACCTGCCACAATGGCCCGGAAAAGGAGAAAGTTGGACTACGTTAAGCCCCTCCCGACGGAGCCATCCTCTCCCGGCAGAGACCCTGCCGAAAACAACTCCTCACAGCCTGTCGGACCGCCCCCTCCAGCTGGGCCTATGGACCCCGCGAACGAGGTTGGTGCTCCCGCAGCCAAGGAGGTGCCGCTAGTACTTGTTGCCGAGCCCCAGGCTCCAACTTGGACAAGGCACATCGTCCGCTTCCTCCAAATCGGAGAGCTTCTCGGCAACCAAGATGAAGCTGAGAAAGTAGCCCGGAGGGCCTGTATGTATCAGTTTGTCGATGACACTCTGTAGAGAAGAAGGCCCAACGGTGTGAAATTGAATAGTGTCTGCCAGGAGGATGGAAAGGAACTGCTAGCTGAGTTTCACAAAGGAATGTGCAGCTCACACATTGGATCAAGGGCATTAGTTGGGAAAGCATTCCGGCAAGGATTCTATTGGCCCACAGCCCTCCAAGATGCAGTTGAGCTCGTCACGACATGTGAAGCCTGCCAGTTCCATTCCAAAAGAACACACCTGCCTGCCCAAGCCCTTCATACATTCCCTCTATCATGGCCATTTTTAGTCTGGGGGCTCGATATCCTCGGCCCCTTCCCTCGAGCAATCGGGGGCTTTTAATTCTTGTTCGTTGCCATCGACAAGTTTACAAAGTGGCCAGAAGTGACTGCCGTGAGAAAGGTGACTGCTCAGTCAGCTATCAAGTTCTTGAAAGAATTGGTGTGTCATTTCGGAGTTCATGCAAGGATCATCACTGACAATGGCACCCAGTTCACGAGCCATGCCTTCATGCAATACGTTCATGCCCTCGGATGCAAGATCTCATTCGCTTCCGTGGCACACCCCCGGAGCAATGGACAAGCTGAGAGGGCGAACGCTGAAGTGCTTCGTGGACTCAAGACAAGGACTTTTGATACATTGCAGAAGCACGACATGCGGTGGATCGAGGAGCTGTCGGTAGTTCTCTGGTCCCTTAGAACGACACCTAACCGAGCTACCGGGCAGACTCCCTTCTCCCTGGTCTACGGGGTAGAAGCAGTTATCCCCACGGAACTCATTTACGGGTCCCGTCGAGTGCTTGCCTATGATGAAGTAGCACAAGATCAGCACTGGCATGATGACACTGTGCTACTCGAGGAGAACTGTCTCCGAGCTGCTACGCGTGCTGAACGCTACCAGCAAGCCCTGCGTCGCTATCACAGCCGCAGGGTTCATGCCCGGTGTTTTGAGGAAGGTGACATTGTCCTTAGGCGCGTTCAGTCCGCCAAGGGTACAAACAAGCTGTCACCGAAGTGGGAAGGCCCTTACCGGGTGGTACGAGTCACCAGACCTGGCGCAGTCCGTCTGGAGATCGGAGATGGCACACCGTTGCAAAACTCATGGAATATTGAGCATCTCCGTAAGTACTACCCGCAAGGCGCGAGGCTGCCGGGCACTGCCCGACAGCCACCCTTTTGTACAGGCCTTGCCTCAGCTGCATGTAACCCCATGTACAAAGTCGGGGCGATGACCCCGTGCAAGAGAAAATAAAGAAGCGCTGTAGGGGGGCCCCAACTAAGATTGCATGCATGCACAAGCACACCCAGATCACTGCATAAGCATTTCATGAGCATTTGCATATGCATATAGATAGGATTGCACCCTGCATTCATTCTCATCTACATGGAGTTGCAGGTTCCTGCCATGAACTTGGACGAGAAGATTGCATGACACCATGATCCCCGGCAAAGCCAAACAGATAAGTTTACCTCTTGTCCATTAGTGTTCTGGAAAGCTATAACTTTGCATGAGGAAACCTCGCCTCTCTTTTGAAACTTAGGTGCTCCCATCCATGACTCGAACGTTGGTTCAGTCAGGATGGTCGCAGTAGCCTTTGGTAAAAAGGAGTTGGCGGGGGGCTGGCCCCTCTGTCTGTTCCCCGGCAGACAGAGCTCTCCGGCAGACAAAAGAGGGTGCCGGTAGGATATCCTGCCGGGGAAACTCGTTTATTTACATTAAAGAGGCACTCCACCTCTGCATGGACATATACATGCATGGTTCCCGGCAAGGTTCATATTTTTCATTTATATGCTAACACAAGTACAAGCATTACAGAACACCAAGATAGACTCGAGAGATTACATTATTTGAATTAAAATTTGGCGATTGCCTACAGATTTAAGATTGGAAAAAGATAAGTGCCCCGTTACGCCTTTGCCCCTGTCCATCCCCTGCAGGAAGAGGTCAAAGGAGCCGGAGGCGGGCACGGCTGGGACTCGGCGCCTCCCCAGGATCAGGACAGCGCCGCTCCCCAGCAAGGAGGAAGAAATCGGAGGGCAGGCGTGGATGGTGACGCTGCCGGAGGACCAGATGGGAGACACGGAGTCACCGACAAACACGACTCGTCGAAATGGTCGTCCCCATCCTTGGCACGTCGTGGGTTGCCGCTGCCGTCCGCATCACTACCACCCGAAGACATCGGCGCGACCACCACCCCGGACACCATGCTCTCTAAGCCCCTCCACAGAGAGCATGGTCGTCCGCAGGAGCCCTCGCGTTGGAAGTTACCGCGTGTCTTGAAGACGCGTGAGAAAGCAAGGAGCTTCCCTGATCGACGAGACGACCGCGCCCAGGAGGAGCCAGATTCGCCCCTATCAACGGCAAATCCTTCCTACGACACCTCCCCGATACCGCCGGAAGAAGAAGAATGAGGAGCGGTCGACTACCACGCGCCGTGCCCTCGTCGAGCAGCGACATGGTGTCGGCCGCGTCCCCTCCCACTAAGGTCAAGGCTACGGGCGATGCGGCGGCGAACACGCCGGGGTTGCCACTCCCGGCATCAGCGCCGCGCCGCCCAAACTTTCCTCTCAGATCCATGGGAGACCCCAAACAGAAGCCCGTGGGATGGCCCCAGGCTCTCCTCTTCAACATCACCAGCAGAAGCAAAGAACAAGGGAAGAAGAAGAGAAGCGCAGCGATGGATGACTCCGCCCTCCTCCGCCCCTTCCTTTTATAGGCCAGGCGGGGAAGGGCAGCTGCTCCATCAATGGGTGACCACCGCCCTCCTCCACCAATTCAAGGCGGGCAGACCCGCCTCATGATGCTCTCCCGCTCCATGTGCCTCCGCTAGATTGCACCCTGCATTCATTCTCATCTACATGGAGTTGCAGGTTCCTGCCATGAACTTGGACGAGAAGATTGCATGACACCATGATCCCCGGCAAAGCCAAACAGGGGGGGGGGGGGGGGGGGGGGGGGGGGGGGGGGGGGGGGGGGGGGGGGGGGGGGGGGGGGGGGGGGGGGGGGGGGGGGGGGGGGGGGGGGGGGGGGGGGGGGGGGGGGGGGGGGGGGGGGGGGGGGGGGGGGGGGGGGGGGGGGGGGGGGGGGGGGGGGGGGGGGGGGGGAAGGGCAGCTGCTCCATCAATGGGTGACCACCGCCCTCCTCCACCAATTCAAGGCGGGCAGACCCGCCTCATGATGCTCTCCCGCTCCATGTGCCTCCGCTACCTACCCCGCGCGATGCATGCAACATACGTGGCTAAGGATAAGGGCGCGCTGTGGGAAGAGTAATTTGGCGGTTTCTACCCCGTGCGTTAAAGTCATTCACGGGACATCACTGCCGCGACCCCATCACTATTGGCTTTACACCACGTGCGGGGAAATCGGAAACCGCCCCAAAATCAAGACTAATGAAGCAGCAAAAGAAACCTCAAGGGGCCAACCCCTTCAGCGATTCTGCCTGTGCACTTATTAGGCCCTACCCCAGCAACGCTCAGCAGCGCATTAGGGGCAGGCCCGAGGGCTTCTGTCGGTGCAACAAACCCTGGGTCTGTTCCCCAACTGTGCATAGGCACAAGATCAAGATTGAAGCACCAGCTCAAGCTAGAGTGCTGGAGGACCAAGAGATTTGAAGAACCAACGTGCGGCTCACAGAGACCAAGATCAAGCCAGAGGAGCAAGATATCGGCTAGACAAGGGCCTCCCTTGCAAGGCAGGCAAGCCCGGCAAGGGGCAAGGCCACCACCAGAAGCAAGCAACCAAGACTCCCCGGCAGAGCTTGCCGGGGCTCGCAGGGCAGAACCACCCCGCCAACCACTCAAACACGACTCACGTCGTCAATCAGTGCGGTGTCAAGCTGGAAGGTGATTAAGTGGCAGCCATTCGCCACTTGGCAGCCATTTCCTACAGAAGAAACCCACAGATGACACTTGTCCTGCGACGTATCAAGAGAACAGGTGCGGAGCGGGCGAGATAGCCCTGCAGGCCTTGCCGGGCAACCAGTGATGTGACACTAAGCGGTGCATTAAATGCACCCTATCATTCCGCAGAGTTAGGTATGATAGCACTGTTTGCTATTATATCAGTGGATAATGACCACTTTGCCACTGTGGTGACCCCTTAATCTATAAAAGGAGGCCCATGGTACTCGTAGGAGGGGTTAGAGGGTTAGAAAGTTGATGAACCCAAGCCACCATACGCGCGTAGTCGCTGCGGCCCCGAGGCAAATCTTGACGGGCAAGTGTACTACGCATCACCACACTCATTCCACCATCAAT
The DNA here is from genome assembly GCA_036873465.1 of Thinopyrum obtusiflorum. Lineage (NCBI taxonomy): Eukaryota > Viridiplantae > Streptophyta > Magnoliopsida > Poales > Poaceae > Thinopyrum > Thinopyrum obtusiflorum. The sequence goes on from JAAAWM010011172.1 coordinate 51,006, forward strand.
CCACCGAAGCAGGAGTAGGGTCTTACACCTCGCGGCGGCCCGAACCTGGGTAAATTGCTTGTGTGCTCTCTGCCGTGCTGCCGTGCGCTGATCTGCTCTTTGTGCAACGCAACAATCCCCCGCCGAACCAGCAAGGGGCCACCCGGTCCCATAGGTGGCCGCGGATATCCCGCGACACGCGGCCGCCTCAATGGCGAGCAAAACGTTCGGACATACATGAGCAGAGCACGCCGCGGCTACCTCAATGGTGAGCAACCACGTGGTCAACCTTCTGCCATCAATAAATTTTGACCTTGTTTCTCGTCACATTGCAGATTACAACCCAATAAGTAATTGCAAATCTGTTCACACCTATCAAACTAATATGTGTTCACACTTAGCACCGGGCTATAAAAACTACCCACTCAAAAATTACTTCACAGTTCCTCTCCTCATCACCCACATAACTTGTCTTTCCTGTCAAGTCGTTCTACCATGACTGGTAGGAGGTGTTTAGGGTGGACATATAACTTGGCAGCAAAGACCAAGGCCGCAGAAGCACTAGAGAGGTCCCACCGCGAAGCTGCAGCCTCAGCAGAGATGTCCCGGCGCACCGCGGAGCCCTCGAACGAGCTCTCACGGGCACGCGAGGGCTCTCACAAGCGCACTCGCGGCGCCGGCCATCACAACGAGCTGGCGTTCCTGAAGTCCTTGGCCGGCGACGATGACATTCTCGCTGGCGTCACTAAGCAGCCAGAGCTGGTCGACGGCTTGATGAAGCTGCTCAAGATCAGTGATGCCTCGTTTGACAAGGTGACCGGCCTCGTCGAGCAACTCATGGGTAACAATGCGAAGCTCCTCAAGGCGCTCGCTGAGAAGGAGGACGAGGCCGCTGGCTGGAAGATGCTCCATGAGCAGAGCAGTGCCTCGGGGATGACACTGACAGTGGTCGTCGAGGAACTGATTGGTGACTTGAGGAAGCTCCGGATCGAGCGCGAGTAGGAGGTGGAGGAATCTGTGGCTGCTTTCAAGCAAAGTCATGAGGAATTGAAGAAGGAGCTGGAGGATATCGTCGCCCGGCGATCCATCGACGAGTAGACATAGTAGCGACCCAGATCGTTGTCTGCAATTTCCTTCTTCTCTTGCCCCTGTGTCTTTCGGGCTTTGCCGCATGTGGCATTTTAAATTATCTGAAGCCCAAGTGCACATGGGGGAGAACATTCTTTTTTGGAAGGATCACTGGTTGGATGGTATCCTTTCGGAAACACATCCGCGGGCTTTCTCGTTTGCCATCCAAGAGGACATTACTGTCAAAGATTTCTTGGGGACCACGACATTGAGTGAAACGTTCCACCTGCCGCTTTCGGTCCAGGCGCATGCAGAGACCAGGGATCTTCAACGATGGGTCAGCAACATTGAACTTCAAGACAGCCTCTCTGAAACTGATAAGTGGACCTGCACTTGGGCGACTCAGTCGTACTCGGCCAGCAAATACTATAATTTCTACTTCAGGGAGGTTCGGGCCCATCAAGCCTATACCTGGCTTTGGAAGTCTAAGGTTACAATGAAAATAAAGGTTTTTGCTTGGTTCCTTCTGTCCGACAGGCTCAACACCAGAAACATGTTGAAATGAAGACACTACAACATTGGCAACGATTATACATGCCCCCTCTGTGAGTCCAATGTGGAAGAAATAGTTGAACATCTTTTCTTTGCTTGTTCCTTCTGCAAAGATTGTTGGTCTGACATTGCCATCGGCTGGAATTCTCAAGGCTCATGTTTGGATTGGATAAACACAGCTAAAATAGCATGGAACAAGCCAATGTTCATGGCAATCTTCCTACAAGCAGCTTGGAGCATCTGGAAGGAAAGAAACAATAAAGTCTTCAAAAGAATAACACCCACGAAAGCATCCTGGAGCTCAAGACTAAAAGAGGATCTCTCTCTCCTAACTCATAGGGTTGGAGAAAAACACACCTCCTTTCTCAACTCTTTTGTAACTACTTTTTAGTCTCTCTTTCCCTTCAACCTTCCCCAAAGGGGAAGTCATGTACAAATCCATATGTAACTCCACCCCATTTTATTAATTTAATTACACAGTAGGAGGCTCTCCTACTGTTTCAGGTGTTAAAAAAATCAATTATTATATGCGCCATTGTAAATTTTTCATCATATTATCCATTGCCATTTTATTTGTGGTCGTATTATCCGTTGCCCTATGTGGCAATTTAAATTAGGGCGGAATACGAGTTAAAAAGATGAACAAAGAAAATGCTGCCATGGGATCACAAGCAAACACCCTCCGTCCAGGTGCTTTAATTAACCCATTAATGGAGAAGTTGTGAGCGAGGCGGGCGGCAGCTGGTGCATGGAGGTCAAAGAGCTCGCTTCCCGGTGAGCATGGGCGGCCTTGCTGCTCGCACGTGTCCCGTCGAGCCTGCGAGGTCGACAGGATGCATGCGTCCTGTCGAGCCTGTGCGGCGGACTGCTAGCATGCATCCCGTCTAATCAAACAGCTGCACACACGACACCGAGTATGGTTAATTTTCAACACAGTTAATATAATACAACCGTTTGCGATATTAACGTGTTAGCTTTTTGTTTCAAAAAGGACTTCATTGGCTACTAATGTGTGCGCCTCTTCCCAAACTGGACGATTTTTTTTACCACGACATATATGTGCCATGTCATGTAACCATGCCAAGTTTCATGTTTTTTGGGTGAGTTTTTGATTTACTGGGATTTAAAAACTAAGATTCCCAATATTTCAGGATGACGACAAGTTTTTAATTCATTCCCATTCCTTAAATGAGACCTAAACATGCACCCAATGACACATGTACGATTTCCCACCCATTTTGCTTCACTGGAGCATGTGCTTGTAGTTCAAATTTGAATTATGGACTACATTAAAGGCGTAGAAAACTTAATTAGTAATATATACAATGGCCAAACGAACCCTGAACAGTTTCAAATTTTAGCCGACACTCCTGTTATTCTATGTTGCCTGTAGAAAACAAAGTTCAAGCTGAGAAGAGGCAGCGATTATCATTTCGACCACAAGAGGGACATGTTTCCCTACCGGAACCACGAGGGTTGCGACAGGCTCCGGTTTCTAAGAGGCATGTAATATAGCTTTGCCCAAATTGGACAATTATATGTACTATGTAGTGACACCATGCCAAGTTTCATGATTTCCTGGTGAGTTTTGGATTTATAGAGATTTAAAAACCGAGATTCGCAATATTTGTGGCCAAGCCAGGGCGGCGAGACAGTTGAATTCGTTCCCATTCGTTCCATGGGACCTAAACATGCACCCCAAGGAAACATGTACGTTTTTTCTAGCCATTTTGGTGCACTGGAGCATGTATTTGTCGTTCGGATTTGAATTATGGACATTAAATGCGTAGAAAACTCAATTAATGTATAAAAAAGGTCAAACGAACCCTGAATAATTTCAAAGTTCAGCGCGAATCTCCCGTTGTTCCGTGTTGCGTGTAGAAGAAAATATGAGGCTAGAAGAGGGAGCGATTATCATTTGGCCCACAAGGGGACACGTTTCCCTATCGAAACCACGAGGGTTCTTGCGACAGGCTCCGGTTTGTAAGAGGCCCAAATTGGCAATGTTTTTACCACGACATATATGTGCCATGACGTGACACCATGCAACCTTTGATGACTTTCTGGTGAGTTTAGGATTTAAGGGGATTTAAAAACCGATTTTCCAAATGTTTGAGGACGAGCCAGGACGCGCGTACGGTTGTAATTCGTTCCCATTCCTGGCATGGGACCTAAACAAGCACTCAAGGACACATGTATAAATTTTCTAGCCATTTTGGTGAACTAGAGCATGTATTTGAAGTTTAGATTTGAATTATGGACATTAAATGCGTAGGAAACTCAATTAGTGTATAAAAAGGCCAAACAAACCCTGAATAAGTTTAAATTTCAGCACAGATATCCTGTCGTTCCATGTTGCCCGTAGAAGAAAATACAAGGCAAAAAGAGGCAGTGATTAAGTTTCGCCCACAAGGGGGACACCTTTCCCTATCGGAACCACGAGGCTTCTTTGAGAGAAGCTCCGGTTTGTAAGAGGCTTGTAATAAAACTTGCGCAAAAATGGACGAAAAAATTCCTCGACATATATGTGCCATGTCGTGACACCATGCCAGGTTTCACGATTTTTGGGTGAGTTTTGAATTTATGGGGATTTTAAAACCAAGATTCTTCTCACGAAGTGTTTTCAAATAGCACACGGTTCACTCATGAATTCCGTGTGCCTACCAAACCATGGCTGATGACCCCCTGCTGCGCGCATGATCTGAGTCGTGCGTTCTGATTGGCCAGAACTCAAACCCCACGGATTGTACATGTGCACCGTTGGATGCTCCCAGATCAAACGGCAACACTGAGCCCTTTCGACAGCACATGCAGTACACGGGTAAGCACTGTGCGCATGCGTCGTGCTAGCTCACGCTTCCTTCTCTAGTAGGTTTTCTAAACAGGCTACCATTTCTTGCCACTCCTCTTATCGGTTTCCCACCTCTTCTTCCATCGTTTTCCCGCTACCAGTATCAGTGCTCATTGAAGGCTAGCGGCGACACACCGGCCACGTAAATATCTTAATGAAAAAATGTGTGTGATAGGAGGGAGTAGGTCCCATAGGGTGACCAGCGTGAAACGCCTTAATGGCAAGGAGGCAATTCTTATCAGCAAGGGGCGGCTTCCCATCCGCTAGCCTAGTCGAATAGAATGCAGAAGTTAAGCGTGCTCGGGCTAGAGTAGTCCAAGGATGGGTGACCCGGTGGGAAGTTGCATATCTCAAGCTTCATTTAAATGCCATGACACGATCATTATATAGATATATTATATCTCTATAATGACCTAGCATGGCAATTATATAAACCTTGGGATCCTTGTTTTGCTAATTTGTAGACTATGTTTTTATGGGTTATTTTTTGCTCCAAAAAATTAAAGAATGATTGACTTGACCTGTCATGGCGATTATATAAACCTACTATGTTTTTATGGGTTATTTTTTGCTCTAAAATATTAAATAATGATTGACTTGACCTGTCCTGGTGATTATATAAACCTTTTTCAGGTTGCATGCAGGGTATAGGGGGAGGGTGTTCTTCTTGAGCATGTCTCCCTTGTGTGGCTTATAGACGCGGCACATATCTGTGGGCTCCCCGAGGTATATATACTATCCTTTACCAACAATTAGGGGGGCCCACACAATCTATCCCTTGGACCCAACAACAAGAAGGGTTTGACCATGATGGTTTTCTATTCATACTAGTAAGGTACACGTGCATTGCACACATGAGATTTGGTAACCAAATTATAAATAAATACCACACTATAGCATGTAAGCTTTGATCATATATGCATGATGTAGACGTTCGTTTAATTCTTATAGTTCATCTCATCCAAAATCAAATAGTTTTATCAAAAAATTCTATTTTAAGATTCATGGAATTGTGCATTGTAAATGATATCATCCAAAATCAAATAGTTTAAGTGTGCTTAAGTTCAACCATGGAGTCTTCTAGATTGTACATGTGGCTGAATCTGGTGGAATGTAGATGATATCCAACGGCGAGTAGTGCTTAGATTTGCCATCTCTGTACCGTCGGATTGGCTTCATCCAATGACCAACTTTCAAAGTTATTCGCACACTATATAGGGGTATAGATATAGATGTGTCCCATGCTAGACCAAATAAAGTTTGAGCGCATGCGCGGGACGATCCCCCCCCCCCCCGGGGGGGGGGGGGGGGGGGGGGGGGGGTCGCCTCGAAGTTGGGAAACTGACATCGTACGTATTGAACCAGGCTTGGAGTCGGGTACGGTGTTCGGTTTGTAATGTAGTTGGTGGCCCATCAAAATTGTGCATTCGGGATTTAAACAGATCACATGCCACCGTACCCATACATATTTTTGGGCCGCATGCAAGGTTTACGGGGTCTTCTGATCGACCACGTCTCCCTTGTGCGGTTTTTTGTGATGACACACATATCTGTGGGCTCCCTGAGTGTATATATATCATCCCTTTGACCGATAATGAGGGGTATGTGTTGGCCATGAATGCATTCCTCCTAGTTCGTGTTAGGGTCGGTCACCGTCACATGTCGCTCAACCAAAGCTCGAGCTCATGCGTTGTCAGGATTCCCTCCCACATGCTTGGATTGCTGGGTTTGACCTACATCATACCCTGCGTATCTCGTCCTTAACTACCTTGCCTTCATGGTTGTTGTCTGTATCGAGAGGTAGGCACCACATCTAAATTGTACATTATTCTATATTGAAAACACACATCACCCCTTCCCAACGTACATCATTTTTGGCCGCATGCAAGAGGTGCTGGTTTTGTGGTCCCTCTCATGCAATTTTTATGATGGTTCAATCTATTGGACCAAGCGGTTTATCAACAACAACAGATGTAGTTTCACCAAACGATAGATTAATTGGTTCGTCTTATGGTAGGTCATGGCGACATGCATGTATGACCAAAGTATCGATCGTTATGTTCATCCGCCCCACTGACACGAAGTGGGAGGTGGTGGGCCAAGCATCCTAGCTAGGTACGACATTATGTCATTATAGATATATATATCCAAGGGTGCTTTCGGGATTGCGAGGCAGGTGCCACCAAAGTTATGCATTGTGTATTTAAATTTTTAAACATCCCCAATATTCCTACATATATTTGGCTACTTCCAGGTGGTTCTTGACTTCTGGCCCCTCTCATCGATCTTCGATGACACGCCCAACCGTGGCCCCGCGCGGTCAAAGTTGTGCATTGGAATTTTGAACATCACAGACCACCCTTTTCACTCGCATATATTTGGGCCACATGCTGGTGTGGCTGTCTTCTGACCCTCTCTAACGTTTTTTTGCTGCAAAGACTCTGATGACGCTCAACGGACACGGGTACAATATCTTAACCGTGTGCAATACAAGTGCGCTGTGAATCACCATGCCTGCGCAAGCGCGAGCAAAGGTGGAGGAACTGGCTCAGCCGTGTGCGATGCAAGTGCGCTATAAAATCACCACGACCGCGCAAGCGCGAGCAAAGGGTGGAGGTACTGGCTTAACCGTGTGCGATGCAAGTGCGCTGTAAAATCACCACCTGTCCAAGCTAAACACGGGTAATTTTATTTGGAAATAAGGATGAACCGTGTGCGATAGACCAGCTAGCTAGAAATATAAAAACAAACTACCCGCCTTGAGCGTTGCAAAAATCGGCGGTTCTGCGCCACTTTTCCTTATTATCATACACGCATATTGTTATTGGACCGTGCGCGATCTTGGGCACTCCCGCCCCGCATCAATTCCTTTACCCAAATTTTAGTAGCCGTCGTACTTCAACCGTCGCCCACACTCCTCCAGCACCGACCTTATAGCAAAATTGCAGTAGCCGAGGCATTTGAATCATCGCCCTCCCTCGTCCACCACCATCTCCACCCACCATCACTAAAAATTTTAGGAGCCGTGGCGTATCCTCAAACACCCCCCCTCAACAGTCCCCCACCCGCCCCCTCCCCCCTCAAATCCTAGCTCACAGCCGCCGCCGGTGCCGTCGGTGCCGCTGCCAACCCCTGTCGGTCTGCCCGTTCCTCCTAGCTTAGATAATAAAGTTCAGGTTACCCAGCGATTCCCATACCATCGCCCCACTCCCCTGAGTTTTTAGATGAGGCATGCGGTGTCCCTCCCCGCCAGATCCACATCCCCTGCTCCAGAATGTCGCAGCGTAAGCTCGACCACGTACCCGGGGAGCCCGACGAGCGTTTGGCCAAGAAGAGGTTTATCATGGCCTCTTCGGCGGACGTTGGCGAGGTGGCCGCCGTTCGCCCCGACCTGTCGATCCCGGAGCAACACGTCGCCACGGAAGCCGGCGAAGACGTTGACTACGTTGCCATGCCGAAGGATTCATGTCAGCGGGCTAGCGTATTACTGTATCTCGGGAAAGCTGGCTACGACATCAAGCTCGTCCACAACGATGGCTTCACGCAGGCCATGTCACAGGTTAAGTGTTCCATCTGCAACCCCTCTAGTTCAACCGCCGTCGATCTCTTAGACGGCCCTGCCGCTGATCTCCTCCGCCAAGCGGTCAAGGATTTGCAACCTTTATACGCCATCAAGCCCATTTTGTCATTTCTGAAGGACACGTTCTACAGCGGCGGCTTGGGATCCTCAATTGCCAAGTCAGATCTCATCGACCACGATCACGACCACGAGGAGGGCACCCACGAAGGTTCTTCCAAGGTGAAACATCCCATCTGTGACATCAGAGAGCGCACCATGGGTCTGTGCTCTTCCAACTGGAAGGATCCCTTCCATGAAATGTGAGGCAACATTCTATCTACAAATCTTACCTTTTCTAGCTTGCCAACCCGTACCCTTTGTTGTAGTAGCATTTGTCGTGCGGTGCTTTAACTGTGTCGTGTTTAATTATTTCAGTTATGCAAAATGTATTGTTCAATAGGGCTATGTGATGTTTAAGTATGAATTGTCCACTTCAGTTTCACGAATGGCTATATTTGGTTGTTTATAGTGAGTAGATGCCTTGTTTATCTGTATTTGGTTGTTAGGTTGGTTGGAGTGACCATTTTTTCAGTTATCGAGCATATGCCTTGTTTATATGTATTTGTTTCTTAGTTTGGTTGCAGTGAGCATTTATCCAGTTGTCAAGCAGATGCCTTGTTTATCTGTATTTGGTTGTTAGGTTGCTTTTTTAGCATTTTTCCAGTTATCAAGCAGATGCCTTGTTTATCTGTATCTGCTTTTTAGGTTGGTTGTAGTGAGCATTTGTCCAGTTTTCAAGCATATGCCATGTTTATCTGTATATGCTTGTTAGGTTGGTTGCAGTGAGACTCTGTCCAGTTTTCAATGGCTATATTTGGTTGTTATACTGGTCATTTATGACTTGTTTATTTCAGTCATTTACAATGTGTTGTTCATTATGTGCAAGTCAGAACTGTGCCGCTCGACTACATCAATACCAGTTTGAACGGCTATATTTGGTTCCAGTTATTCCTGGTGCAGTTAAGACATGCCCTTTATTTCAGTTTTACACATTTATCCAGTGTGATGTTTAAGCATTACCTACCTTTTATTCATTTTTAACAATACCAGTTTCAATTGCAATATTTGATGTGCTGTCGGTAACATTGCCTTCCATTTTATATTTGCATTAACAGGATGCTAAAATCAACACATTCAAGCTATCATTTGGAGATGATGTTGTTTACCTTTGCTATATTGGTTTGATGTTAAGGTTGCTGTACTTATCATGCCTTTCCACTACTTATGCAGGACAACAACGGGAGTGGCCACCATTTTCCACCGAGGTTAGCTTCATCCCTCGGTTGTACTCCCCCCCCCCCATCATTCCATAATGTAGTGCATATAGATCCAGGCCTGGACACTTGTTAGCTTCTAATATTGACTTGTTGCTTGTAGGTACATATGCCCTTGGCAAGGATCCACACATCGACCCTTTTTGCATATGGGGCAATGAGATATTCATGAACAAGCATCAAGTGAGGAAACTAATAAGGATTATTAGCAAAAAGATACGAATGGTGGCAAGCAAATTAGTTGTTTATGCTCTATCCAACACAACAGTGAGCTGTAGGATGGTAACTACAAACTCTGCAGCCTTCTCTTTTTACTGACCATAATGAGTTGTTAGACATCAATGTCTAAATCTTTTTCGTTCGCAGTGGTTCCTGAAGCAGTTCACTCAAGATTACCTCGCAAAGTACATGATTGGTGGACACGCAATGATGGTTAAAGTATTTCATCCAGACTACAATGAGCATCGAGAAGTCGTAATGAAGACAGTGAAGGATGGACGGGCAGCCATCACAAGGGGTTGACCTAGAGTCGTGCGCGCATTACGCATGGAGGAGGGCACAATATGGGCATACCGCTTCACCTTCTCTAGCAACCAGAATGTCTTTCGCCTCTCTCTTTACAGTCTTTAGTACAACTGTGGTTCATCATTCTTTACTTGGTGCTTCTGTAGTTCTTCAGTATATGTACCTGTGCATCGAATTATGCATTCGTGGTTGAACCTATATTTGTAATAAACATGGTTGGATATGAAATAAGTGATTGCCTACTTTCAAATTCAAAACATGTGATTTTTAAATTAGGGATTAATTAGGGATTACACTGCACACGGTTTGCGAAAGTGAAACGTCTGCGATAGACGTGGAGATCAGAAACATTTCTAGGATCCACTACGTGTGCGATCAATCTCCACTGCACATATGACATCCTCTTGAAAACTGTTTGCGTTAGGCCACCTTGCGCAAATGTTTACCACATAAAAAATGTGTGTTATGGACAGCCTTTGCCACACAGTTTCTTCTATGCACCGTGTGTGATGCATTCAATAACGCAAACGATAAAATTGTTAATATCGTGTGCAATGGCAACACTATCACAAACGATTTAACAGGGAAAATTGTGTGTGATGTACCTACGAACAGAAACATTTTCCTTGGAGCGACTATGTGGGATGTACATACGAACGGGAACATTTAGTGGGGACTGACTTTGTGGGATGTACTTGCGACCGGAAACAACTTCGCTCGTATAACTGTATTTTTTTAGCTCTACTATACGTATTACCATATTTGAGCGCTCGCCGGTCGCACACGACCTCATTTTGCCAAGCGTGTGTATCCCAGGAGGGCATATCCCCGACGGTTTCTGGGTCGTGTGGGAAGGACCCCCTATCACCGTCACTCACTTGGCGACGGTTCTGAACGTCGTAGCGGAAAGGGGTTAAAAACCGTTTGTATAGCACCGACGCGTACCAGTGATATATCCTGTCTTCGCAGTAAACCGGCCAAACCGTAAAATTACGGTACATAATCATGCGTCATGCAAATCACTATGTATGATCCGCATCATGGTCCCAGTCATCTTGGTCTGTTAACAAGCCTAAATGTAAACTGGCCCACTAGTAGTTTTGGGCCTTTAATAGGCCGAGTAAACCGCCGGCCCTATTTTTGCAAGAAAATTCAATGGGCTTTTAGTAGGCGGAAAAGTAGGTTGGGCCTGAAACATGTCGAATAGCTCATGGGCCGACAGCAGGCCGAAATAGACCCCGGCCCATGATTGTGCAATCACATCACGGGCCGTTAACATGCCAAAATTGTCTCAGTCCTTGTTTGGCCCAATCAGATTATCGGCTCTGAGCAGGCCGGATGCAAAGCAGGCCATAGTTAGGCCCAACTATATGACGGGCTTTTAACAGGCAGAAATAAATATAGGGCCGAAATGTTAAATGGGTAGGCCGTATTACTAAATGGGCCTTTAGCAAACAAAAATCCTGACCGGGCCTCAAGTGGGCCCAAAAGCACAACGTCCAGTTGACGGGCCGAATCTGATATGGCCATAATTTAGCCCAAAGCCTCTTAAAGTGATAGATCTTATCTAGGCCGTAATATGGGCCAGAACGTGGTAGGCTATTAACGGGCCGGATCTCATATGATCCTTTATTAGGCCCAGAACGTGGCAGGCTATTAATAGACCGGATCAAATATGGGCCGGCATTTGGCCCAAAACATGGCAGCGTGTTAATGGGCCGGCCCACTAGTGTCCTCAAAATCTTTGGGCCTTTAGCTGGGCCGGCCCATTATGGTCAGCAAAATCTTGTGGGCCTTTAGCTGGGCCGGCCCATTATGGTCCACAAAATCTTGTGGGCCTTTAGTTGGGCCGGCCATTTAATCTTTATGGGCCACTTTTGGGCCAGTCCACGTGTCAACATATCATAGGCGCATCTAGCCCATTGGATGAGTGACACCTGTGCCAACGCGGAGCTGACACATGGTTCCGTCGGCCAATGAGAATTTTACACGTGGAAAATCAGCATTGGTCGTGGCTGTTAGTGGGTTATCGTATCCAAAACCGGACCCGATAGCTTAACGGCGACCCGTTATGGTGGATGCCATGTGTCGGTCACCCTTGACGAAAGCACTTCCATGACGCGGCATTTATCGTCATGGAAGTGGACACTTCCGTGATGATAATTTTGGTAATGTCATGGAACACTTCTACGACAGCACAGGTATGACTATCTTGATTCTGTCATAAAATCGTCATGGATGTACATGCATGATAGAAAACGTGACCTACTATGACAAACACATATCATCACGGATGTGTATTTTTTGTAGTGTAAAGAGTTTAATGTGGAGAGTGCGGCGAGAGATTTCAAGAGCTATGTTAAAGATGGGGAAGACTTGCACAGTGCCAACCTTGTGAGATCTACTAGCTGATTTTTTGTTTTATTTGTTTGTTGTGATGTTGGTTTTTATTTTGAATATTTAATATCTCTTTTTGGTCATTTGTTTTTAGATCGTGATGCCTCTATTAAAACCTATGGTTTTATCAAAGGATTTGAAAGTGAACCACTTTTACTTATATGTCATGAATCGGTACCGAAGTACCGTTGACATTCTTGACCCTTAACCTTATGGGAAGAACCATCGTCCTTCAAAGAACACCTATCACAAAGACTGCAAGAAGATTGTGAGTGACATTTATTATCTGTACTAGATTAATTTTTCCGCCTCTTTGTTTCTGCTTTTCTGACACCTAAAAATGTGTGGTTTCTTTTCTTTATTTATAGATATCTAGATTGGTCCAAGTAATGAAGGTTGTGTATGGTGGTGCTCAGTATAATGCGAGCAAGCAGCCCAAATGGGAGATTTCTGCAAAGAAACCAACGTTTGTGAAGGTTCCACTTCAAGGGTTGAATGAATGTGGCCATTATACTCTAAAGTATGCGGGAACCTATGATGGTGAAAAGATCGTTGAGAACATTCAAAATAATGACGTGGGTTTTAGTTCAGCTTTCACTTTATGTGTTTGGCTAGTTGTCTATTCTATTTTTATGTGTCATGATTTTTGATAATTTGTTTTATTGGTTTGCAGCCGCGTATTGTTGATTGGAATGCTGAGGATCTGTATACAGTTGTGTTCAACTGGAATAACCAGGTTATGGTGGTGGAGCTTCCCGAGGAGATTCAGGCTTTGGCTCCTGGTGCATAGAAGAAATGGTTATCATTGGCTTAGTGAATGGGATAATTGTGTGTGTCGGATTAAGGGTTCCGGCAAAACCCTTGAGGTTCGAACACTGAGGTGCGCACGAAGATCTCTCTCCCCCTAGCCCACTCTTGCAACGATCTCAAGGCCTAGCTCGCCGAACCCAAGGAACAAGGGACACAAGAGTTTATACTGGTTCGGGCCACCGATGTGGTGTAATACCCTACTCCAGTGTGGTGTGGTGGATTGCCTTATAGACTGAGGATGAACAAGTACAAGGGAAGAACAACCTCCTGAGGAGAGGCGTTCTCGAGCTCGATGAGCTTGTGTGGTTGGGGACGATCTGAATCATCCTCGATCGATCCTCTCCTACGGTGGTGGCTAGTCCTATTTATAGAGACCCTGGTCCTCTTCCCAAATGTTTAGGTGGGAAGGGATCCCACAATGGCCAATTTGAAGGGGGACAGCTAGTACAAGCTATCCTGACAAAAGGTGGTCTTCGCCTGCCAAAGGCTCTGGTGGTGACGCCGTCGTGGGCTCCGTGATGACGTCCGTCCTGCCGTTCTGCTGGTCTTGGTCCCATTGCACTGATATGGAAACCTTTGCCTGATGCCTCGGGACTCCTCGCCTGCACCTGCCCCTTTAGCACCAAAGAGGCAACCGGTACTCTGCGCCCGCTGGCGCCCGCCGGGTGCCTGCCTGGCCTTGGTCGTCATGGCTCACGTCACGGAAACCTCGCGAGGTGCCCCTCGCCTTGATCTCTCCGCTCCTCGCGAGCCAGCCTAGTGAGGCTGCCCCTGAGGAGGTCTTGTGTCGTCCGCCTCTCGAGGCTTGGCCCCCCACGAGGGTCTTGAGTGTTTGCTGATGAAGATGGGCCATACCAGGCCGTTAGTGGAGCCACGCCGTGGGCCGCAGGCAGGCAAGTCTGGGGACACCCATTCCCAGGACGCCGACAGTAGCCCCCGGGCCCAAGGCACGCTCGGACTTGGCTTCGAGGCGAAGCCAAGGCCAAGTGCGGAGCACCGCGGGCCCCACAGCCTGCGGCCTTGATTGACATGTGGCGATTGATGGGACGTGGGCGTCTCCGCTTCCCCACGCTGCTTCGGCAACTGCCCCTGACTGACAAAAGGCTGGCGCGCGTCGTGCTGCCTTCATCACTCCCCTTCGTCCTGCTCCAGATCCCCTTTCTTGCTTCTCGATTCCAAAGAATCCAGATCCACACAAATCCTCCTCCGAGCCTGCCATCAATGGCGCCCAGCAAGGCTTAGGCCGCTCCTCCACCCTCCTGGTACAAACCTGCGCTGAAAGCGCCTAGCATCTCGGAGAAGAACCTCGCCACCACGCTCCTGATGACGGCGGAGGGCGATGAGAAGAGAAAGACCGTGCTCCAGGCTGGCTCCGCTGAGCCGGAGGCTTCGGGCAGCACCTTCTATCCCTTCTTCATGAGCAGTGTTGTCGCTGGGTTGGTTCCCCCCTTTTTCGA
>JAAAWM010011173.1:0-65634 GCA_036873465.1 Thinopyrum obtusiflorum
AAGTAACAAATAGTACAGCCCAAGTATCCGTGTGTCCAAACATTAAGGGGGAAAACCCGAGGAATCACCCCCGGTGAATTCCACTCGATGTAATCATCAAGGCAAACGTAAGAGGATCCACCCTCGAGGTTCACACTTGAGGGGTTGCACGACAGAGTCGTATCGTAAGTGGTTAAGGAGGAAATCACCCTCGATGACCACGACCGAATAGCTACTCTACAGAGTTAACATCAGAAGTGCTACAAGAGGTTTCACCCTCGACACTTGATAGTAACGCTGCAGTGTCGAGCAACTAAGGGGAAAGTGATGTGCGGTGCCGGGGCCTGGTCTTCGATCCCATTGATCGGGTCTTCAGATAATCCAGCGGGGCAGTCGGGATAAGTGGGGTCACTGATAGGTCTCTACCCAGCCTATACTACACAGGTTATCATAGGCAGGTAAGGTAACAATGAACAGGCTACAAGAGCAGGCTATGCATCAGAATAGGATAACTAGTAGCAGTAGCAAAATCTAATGCAAGCATGAGAGAGAAGAGTAGGCGATATCGGTATGCTCAAACCCGTCTTCACATCACACGCGGGTACCCCTCAGGGTCGACCCGCCTTTCCAGGGGGGGGGGGGGGGGGGGGGGGGGGGGGGGGGGGGGGGGGGGGGGGGGGGGGGGGGGGGGGGGGGGGGGGGGGGGGGGGGGGGGGGGGGGGGGGGGGGGGGGGGGGGGGGGGGGGGGGGGGGGGGGGGGGGGGGGGGGGGGGGGGGGGGGGGGGGGGGGGGGGGGGGGGGGGGGGGGGGGGGGGGGGGGGGGGGGGGGGGGGGGGGGGGGGGGGGGGGGGGGGGGGGGGGGGGGGGGGGGGGGGGGGGGGGGGGGGGGGGGGGGGGGGGGGGGGGGGGGGGGGGGGGGGGGGGGGGGGGGGGGGGGGGGGGGGGGGGGGGGGGGGGGGGGGGGGGGGGGGGGGGGGGGGGGGGGGGGGGGGGGGGGGGGGGGGGGGGGGGGGGGGGGGGGGGGGGGGGGGGGGGGGGGGGGGGGGGGGGGGGGGGGGGGGGGGGGGGGGGGGGGGGGGGGGGGGGGGGGGGGGGGGGGGGGGGGGGGGGGGGGGGGGGGGGGGGGGGGGGGGGGGGGGGGGGGGGGGGGGGGGGGGGGGTCACTGCTAGTCAGTTAGCAGAGTTATATATCTCCAGAATTGTTTCACTTCACGGTATTCCGAAGGAGATCAGTTCAGACCGTGACAGCATCTTCACTGGTCATTTCTGAGATAGTTTCCAAAAAGCTATGGGAACTCATATCACCTGGAGTTCAGCTTATCACCCTCAGTCTCAAGGCCAAGTAGAGCGAGTCAATCAAGTGCTTGAAGACATGCTTCGGTCTTGTGTTATTTCTTTTGGCAAGAAGTGGGAAGAATCTCTTCCATATGCCGAGTTCTCTTATAACAACAGCTATCAAGCCAGCTTGAAAATGGCTCCGTTCGAAGTTCTATATGGACGTAAGTGTCGAACCCCTCTGAATTGGTCAGAAACTGGGGAACGACCGCTCGTGGGACCGGACATTATTCAACACGCCGAAGAACAAGTACGTATCGTTCGAGAAAATCTCAAGGCGGCTCAGGACCGCCAGAAGAGCAATTATGATCGCAAACAATGGGGTTTGACTTATCAACCTGGTGATCAAGCTTATCTGCGTGTCACTCCTATGAAGGGCACTCACCGTTTCGGAATCAAGGGCAAGTTAGCTCCATGCTACATTGGCCCCTTCCCCATTATTGCAAGACGTGGTCAGGTGGCATATAAATTGGAGTTGCCGCCGCAATTCTCTCATATCCAAGACGTCTTCCACGTGTCGCAACTTCGTAAATGCTTCAAGGAATCTCCGCACCGAGCTGTGGATCACGAGGTGCTCGAATTACAAGATGACCTATCTTATAAGGAGCATCCGATCCGCATTCTCGATGAAGCTGAACGTCGGACCCGTCAGAAGGTTACCAAGTTCCTCAAAGTGCAGTGGTCACATCATACTGAAGATGAAGCCACTTGGGAACGCGAGGATAATCTTCGTGCGGAATACCCCGAACTTTTTCCTTCTACTTCTTAATTCTCGGGACGAGAATTCTTATTAGTGGAGGAGATTTGTAACACCCCCAGTGGTTAACTACAGTAATCACCCTTTTGATTATGCCATGTCATCATGATCAGCAGTGTCTGATCATCATTTGCATCATATTGCATTCAACTCCTGACTCAATTTCAATTTTAAATGAAAGTGGAAAATAAAAGTTGTTCGAACACATAAACTAAAATGTCAGATAAATAATAAATATTCCAGAGACACTTCTAAAATTCAAACCAACATTACTGGAATTGGGTAAGTGGCTCGAACATCCACAAACAGCGGCCGAAAGTAACATTTAATAACCTTTTAATTATTCTAAACCAAATATGAAATTATGTTTTGCCCAATATAGTTTTTGGTGGTAGGGTTTAATGTGCTGTGATTTGTGGGCCAGCTCTCTTATTTTACAAAACTCGTTTAGATGCCTAACTATTTGCAAATCAGAAAAAAAAGAAAAGAAGAAAAAGAGAAAGGGGCCACACCCCCCCTACCCACCTGGGCCTCGGCCGGCCAGCCCACCCCGGTCGGCCCACCTTCCCTCCCTTATCCCCTCACCCCGAGCGAACCCTAGCCACGAACCCCCACTTCCCCCCTCCCCCACGATCCCCTCTCTCTCTCGGGGGGGGGGGGGGGGGGGGGGGGGGGGGGGGGGGGGGGGGGGGGGGGGGGGGGGGGGGGGGGGGGGGGGGGGGGGGGGGGGGGGGGGGGGGGGGGGGGGGGGGGGGGGGGGGGGGGGGGGGGGGGGGGGGGGGGGGGGGGGGGGGGGGGGGGGGGGGGGGGGGGGGGGGGGGGGGGGGGGGGGGGGGGGGGGGGGGGGGGGGGGGGGGGGGGGGGGGGGGGGGGGGGGGGGGGGGGGGGGGGGGGGGGGGGGGGGGGGGGGGGGGGGGGGGGGGGGGGGGGGGGGGGGGGGGGGGGGGGGGGGGGGGGGGGGGGGGGGGGGGGGGGGGGGGGGGGGGGGGGGGGGGGGGGGGGGGGGGGGGGGGGGGGGGGGGGGGGGGGGGGGGGGGGGGGGGGGGGGGGGGGGGGGGGGGGGGGGGGGGGGGGGGGGGGGGGGGGGGGGGGGGGGGGGGGGGGGGGGGGGGGGGGGGGGGGGGGGGGGGGGGGGGGGGGGGGGGGGGGGGGGGGGGGGGGGGGGGGGGGGGGGGGGGGGGGGGGGGGGGGGGGGGGGGGGGGGGGGGGGGGGGGGGGGGGGGGGGGGGGGGGGGGGGGGGGGGGGGGGGGGGGGGGGGGGGGGGGGGGGGGGGGGGGACGAGACGAATCCGAATACGCGGTCCGTTCGTCCGTCACGCATCCCTATCATAACAAACCTGCAACCGTCCCTCTCCGGTCATCTAATTAATTAGGTGATTAACTAGAGTTAATTAACTAGGATTAGTTAACCTAATCTGATAGTTACGGTTTAATCTGGTTAATTAGCTTAGAGACAATGACATGTGGGACCCACGTGTCAGGATGCCTGCTGATGTCATGCTGACATCATGATGACGTCAGCATACACTGTTTCGGATAATGTTGATTTAATTAATTAAATAAATTCCAGAAATTGTTTTAAACTTTGAAAAATCATATAAAATAATCCGTAGCTCGGATCGAAATACTTTCTACATGAAAGTTGCTCAGAACGACGAGACGAATCCGAATACGCGGTCCGTTCGTCCGTCACGCATCCCTATCATAACAAACCTGCAACCGTCCCTCTCCGGTCATCTGTCTGACACAGGTCCGGAACCGGGAAAACTTTCCCGGGTGAATTTTCCCTCCGCCAGTATCACCCGGCACTGCGTTAGATCACCTCTGTCACCGCGTATTGCCATGTTATGCTTTGTGTTGCTCATGATTAGCTGTGTATTTATACCGTTTCCTCCCCCTCTTCTCTCTCGGTAGACCCTGACACCGACGTCGTCCCCAAGACTGACGCAACTCAGGAGCCCGACGCCACCGTTGACGATCCCTCTCTCTCTCTCTCTCTCTTGCCAGAGCAACCAGGCAAGCCCCCCCTTTTGAGCATACCGATATCGCCTACTCTTCTCTCTCATGCTTGCATTAGATTTTGCTACTGCTACTGTTTATCCTATTCTGATGCATAGCCTGCTTTTGTAACCTGTTCATTGTTACCTTACCTGCCTATGATAAACTGTATAGTATAGGCTGGGTAGAGACCTATCAGTGACCCCGCTTATCCCGACTGCCCCGCTGGATTATCTGAAGACCTGATCAACGGGACCGAAGACCAGGCCCCGGCACCGCACATCACTTTCCCCTTAGTTGCTCGACACTGCAGCGTTACTATCAAGTGCCGAGGGTGAAACCTCTTGTAGCACTTCTGATGTTAACTCTGTAGAGTAGCTATTCGGTCGTGGTTATCGAGGGTGATTTCCTCCTTAATCACTTCCGATACGGCTCTGTCGTGCAACCCCTCAAGTGTGAACCTCGAGGGTGAATCCTCTTACGTTCATCTTGATGATTACATCGAGTGGAATTCATCGGGGGTGATTCCTCGGGTTTTCCCCCCTGATGTTTGGACACACGGATACTTGGATTGTACTGTTTGTTACTTGGAAAGGCGGGTCGGCCCTGAGGGGTACCCGCGTGTGATGTGAAGACGGGTTGCCTGGATGGTGCCCGAGTGTTGAATACGAGGCGTGGCCGGGCATTCGGGGGGGGGGGGGGGGGGGGGGGGGGGGGGGGGGGGGGGGGGGGGGGGGGGGGGGGGGGGGGGGGGGGGGGGGGGGGGGGGGGGGGGGGGGGGGGGGGGGGGGGGGGGGGGGGGGGGGGGGGGGGGGGGGGGGGGGGGGGGGGGGGGGGGGGGGGGGGGGGGGGGGGGGGGGGGGGGGGGGGGGGGGGGGGGGGGGGGGGGGGGGGGGGGGGGGGGGGGGGGGGGGGGGGGGGGGGGGGGGGGGGGGGGGGGGGGGGGGGGGGGGGGGGGGGGGGGGGGGGGGGGGGGGGGGGGGGGGGGGGGGGGGGGGGGGGGGGGGGGGGGGGGGGGGGGGGGGGGGGGGGGGGGGGGGGGGGGGGGGGGGGGGGGGGGGGGGGGGGGGGGGGGGGGGGGGGGGGGGGGGGGGGGGGGGGGGGGGGGGGGGGGGGGGGGGGGGGGGGGGGGGGGGGGGGGGGGGGGGGGGGGGGGGGGGGGGGGGGGGGGGGGGGGGGGGGGGGGGGGGGGGGGGGGGGGGGGGGGGGGGGGGGGGGGGGGGGGGGGGGGGGGGGGGGGGGGGGGGGGGGGGGGGGGGGGGGGGGGGGGGGGGGGGGGGGGGGGGGGGGGGGGGGGGGGGGGGGGGGGGGGGGGGGGGGGGGGGGGGGGGGGGGGGGGGGGGGGGGGGGGGGGGGGGGGGGGGGGGGGGGGGGGGGGGGGGGGGGGGGGGGGGGGGGGGGGGGGGGGGGGGGGGGGGGGGGGGGGGGGGGGGGGGGGGGGGGGGGGGGGGGGGGGGGGGGGGGGGGGGGGGGGGGGGGGGGGGGGGGGGGGGGGGGGGGGGGGGGGGGGGGGGGGGGGGGGGGGGGGGGGGGGGGGGGGGGGGGGGGGGGGGGGGGGGGGGGGGGGGGGGGGGGCTTGGATCTGGGCCATGTGCGCAACGACCCGGAGGGCGAGGGGTGATGGCCAAGACCCCCTTGCGCATAGGATTAGTCCGACGGGGACCTCTCTGCTGAGTCGTAGGTAGGGTTGCGATGTATCGTTTGGCCGAGGCCGGGCATGCCCCAGAAAAGTGTATCCGGCCGGAGTTAAGCGAGCGTGGTGGGTAAGTTGGTGCACCCCTGCAGGGAAGAACACTTCTATCGATAGCCGGTCCTACGGTAAAGGACACTCGGAGTTGTATCCCGATCGATACAACTAGAACTGGATACTTGTGATGAGACCTGGATACTATGGCTATGGGATTGCTTCTCGCAGGGAGTCGAGAAGGGATCTCAGGACGAGGTTGATGACTGTGTGGCTCTGGGATTACTTTCTCGCAGGGAGTCGAGAAAGGATCTCTGGGTGAGGTTGAGACTTATTACTACTGTTACTTATACTGTTCTGTTCTACTCTCTTCTATTGCTGCAAGACCGTTGAAGATGCTAGTCTTCGATAGAACTAGGCTTTCTCTCTATTCTGGCATTTCTGCAGCCCAGTCCACATATACAGCCTTCTTTTGATAATGTTGCATATGTAGTCTAGATCCTTGCTTGCTGAGTACTTCGGATGAGTACTCACGGTTGCTTTCTTTTCTTTTTCCCCATATCCTTTTCGATGCAACCAGATGGCGGAGCCCCAGAGACCGCTGCATCCGCTGACGATCGCTACTACTACCCAGAGGGAGGATACTACTATGAGCTGGCCGATGACCAGGAGTAGGATTGGAGGGTCCCAGGCAGGAGGCCTACGCCTTTCGATCGTAGTGTTTTATTTTGCCCCGCCTTTCTAAAGTCCCTTCGGTGTTCTCTTTTATATCTGTACTCAGATATCTGATGCTTCCGCTGATGCTTGTACACAAGCTTATGTATTCGAGCCCTCGAGGCCCCTGGCTTGTAATATAAAGCTTGTATAACTTTATTTATGTTTTAGAGTTGTGTTGTGATATCTTCCCGTGAGTCCTTAGGCTTGATCGTGTGCATTTGCGTGTATGATTAGTGCACGATTAAGCCGGGGGCATCACACAACCCCTTTATCGCGTTGGGTGCAAGTATTTGATTGTTTGTGCAGGTGTTGGTGATTTGTGTGGTCTTATCCTACTGGATTGATACCTTGGTTCTTAACTGAGGGAAATACTTACGTCTACTGTGCTACATCACCCTTTCCTCTTCAAGGGAAAAACCAACACAAGCTCAAGAAGTAGCAGGAAGAATTTCTGGCGCCGTTGCCGGGGAAATCTACGCCAAGTCAAGACATACCAAGTACCCATCGTAAACTCTCATCTCTTGCATTGCATTATTCGCCATTTGCCTCTCGTTTTTCTCTCCCCCACTTATAAAACGATTCTCAGAAAAACACAAAAAGATTTGCCTTTTTATTCGCCTTCTTTCATTTGCCTTTATGTCTTACTTGGCTCGTTTGCTTGTTTGCTTGGTATCATTGTGTGTTTATTGAAAAATCAGAAACAAAAAGGTTTATGGATCCACTTAAAGTTTTCTACTTGGATCATCTTCGATCCATATGTGCTTGTGCTGAAACCCCAACTAGTTTAGTTGAGGGAAAATCTTTAGATGAGCATGCTCATTTTGTTCGTCACCATTTGTCTGAAAAAGGGAGACTCTTATGGAATCAAATAAATTGTTTGCTATGTTATGCTTGGAATCTTTGTGAACTTTGTGATTTTACTTGTTGCTCTAAGAACCCTAAAAAATACCTTCCCTACCTATGTGAGTTTAATGATAATGAAATCTTATTTTCTTATGAAAAGGGTGTTTATAGTTACTATGATATCGAACAAATTGAAGAATTTGTTGCTTTTAAGGGTGCTTATGAAGTTGCTTCTTTGAATGAAAAGTATGATATTACTCTCTACAAATCTGAAAATTTTGACATACTTAAATATTACTATGGAAACTATGCTCATAATGCCTATGTCAAAGAATTTATTGAGAGAATGACCGTTGCTTTGGAAGGAAATAATGATATGCATGAATCTATAGATAATTATGATTCCGTTGATTTTATTGAAATATCCCTTGATGAATGTGATGCTTGCTATTCTTATGGCCATGACGCCAATATTAATAATGTTTATGGAGATGAATTTGCTATAGTTCCTTATGTGAAACATGAGATTGTTGCTATTGCACCCATACTTGATAGTTCCTTGAATCAAAAGCATGATTACAATGATGTTATCATAAAGTCTATTAATGTCAATTGTGCTAATAATATGCAAAACCCTAAGCTTGGAGATGCTAGTTTTGCTATGTCCACTACTTATTGCAATGATCATGATTGGGGAGATTCTTCTTATGATCTTGAAAATTTATTTAAGCCTCATGATAATATTGTTTGAAATAATATTGAAAGTGGGTTTGGAAGAGTCTCAACTCTAGGTAATAATGATCCCACTACTTTGGAGTATGATCAATCTTATGAAATTTTTGATAAAAGTTGGCTTGGAGAGGTCATGACTTTATTTGATAACCCCACTATTTTGGAAGAGTGTCAACTTTGTATGCATGTGGATCATGAAGAGAATATTTTATGTGATAGTTATATTGTTGAATTTGATTATGATCCTACATGTAATTATTATGAGAGAGGAAAATATGGTCGTAGAAATTTTCATGTTACTAAATTACCTCTCGTTGTGTTGAGATTGCTATTGTTTCTTTCTTCTTCCTTGCACATGCTAGATCTTGCTTGTCTTGCTAATTTGTTTTCCTATAAAATGCCTATGCATAGGAAGTATGTTAGACTTAGATGTGTTTTTCATATGTTTTATGATGCTCCCTTTGTGCCTCAATTCTTTTCTTTCATATGAGCATCATCAAATTTATCAATGCCTAGCTAAAAGGTTTAAAGAAAAGCGCTTGTTGGGAGACAACCCTATATTTTTCCTTGATGTTTTTCAATAAATTTTTCATCTAGCCTCTGGTTAGATGTGTTTTGATGTTTTAATTAGTGTTTGTGCCAAGTAAGACCTTTGGGATGGCTTACGGTGATAGTTGATTTGATCTTGCTAAAAAATAGAAACTTTTATGCCCAGTCACAGAATTTTAATAATTCACTGGAGCGTTGAACAACCCTGAATTTTTTACACAAGATTGGTATACAAATTTCCTATCTTTTCATAATTTTTAAGAATTTTTTGAGTGACATAAGTATTAGAACAATTCGGATCTTCGCAGACTGTTCTGTTTTTGACAGATTCTGTTTTCTTTGTGTTGTTTGCTTTTTTTGATGAATCTATGGGTAGTATCGGGGGGTATGAACCATGGAGAAGTTGGAATACAGTAGATATTACACCAATATAAATAAAGAATGAGTTCACAACAGTACCAAAAGTGGTGATTTTATTTTCTTGTACTAACGGATCTCACGAGTTTTCTGTTGAGTTTTGTGTTGTGAAGTTTTCAAGTTTTGGGTAATGATTTGATGGACTATGGAATAAGGAGTGGCAAGAGCCTAAGCTTGGGGATGCCCAAGGCACCCCAAGGTAATATTCAAGGACAACCAAGAGCCTAAGCTTGGGGATGCCCCGGAAGGCATCCCCTCTTTAGTCTTCGTCTATCGGTAAATTTACTTGAGGCTATATTTTTATTCACCACATGATATGTGTTTTGCTTGGAGCGTCTTGTATGATATGAGTCTTTGCTCTTTATTTTGCCACAATAATCCTTGCTGTACACACCTTTTGAGAGGGACACGCATGAATCGTGATTTGTTAGAATACTCTATGTGCTTCAGTTATATCTTTTGAGCTAGGCAATTTTGCTCTAGTGCTTCACTTATATCTTTTTAGAGCACGGCGGTGGTTTTATTTTATAGAAATTGTTGAAATATCATGCTTCACTTATATTATTTTGAGAGTCTTTCTAAACAGCATGGTAATTTGCTTTGGTTATAAATTTAGTCCTAATATGATAGGCATCCAAGAGGGATATAATAAAAACTTTCATATAAAGTGCATTGAATACTATGTGAAGTTTGATTCCTTATGATTGTTTTAAGATATAAAGATGGTGATATTAGAGTCATGCTAGTGAGTAATTGTGGATTGTAGAAATACTTATGTTAAGGTTTGTGATTCCTGTAGCATGCACGTATGGTGAACCGTTATGTAACAAAGTTGGAGCATGTGGTATTTATTGATTGTCTTCCTTATTAGTGGCGGTCGGGGACGAGCGATGGTCTTTTCCTACAAATCTATCCCCCTAGGAGCATGCGCATAGTACTTCATTTCGATGACTAATAGATTTTTGCAATAAGTATGTGAGTTCTTTATGAGTAATGTTGAGTCCATGGATTATACGCACTCTCACCCTTCCACCTTTGCTAGCCTCTCTAGTACCGCGCAACTTTCGCCCGTGCCATACTCCTACCTTTTACCTTCCTCAAAACAACCACCATACCTACCTATTATGGCATTTCCATAGCCATTCCGAGATATATTGCCATGCAACTTTCCACCGTTCCGTGTATTATGACACGTTCCATCATTGTCATATTTCTTTGCATGATCATGTAGTTGATATAGTATTTGTGGCAAAGCCACCGTTCATAATTTTTATACATGTCACTCTTGAGCCCTTGCACATCTCGGTACACCACCAGAGGCATTCATATAGAGTCATATTTTGTTCTAAGTATCGAGTTGTAATTTTTGAGTTGTAAGTAAATAAAAGTGTGATGATCTTCATTATTAGAGCATTGTCCCATGTGAGGAAAAAAAAATAAAAGAGGCCAACGAAGCCCACAAATAAAATAAAAGAGGCCAAAGAAGCCCACCAAAAAAAATGAGAGAAAAGAGAGAAGAGGCAATGTTACTATCCTTTTTCCACACTTGTGCTTCAAAGTAGCACCATGATCTTCATGATAGAGAGTCTCCTATGTTGTCACTTTCATATACTAGTGGGACTTTTTCATTATAGAACTTGGCTTGTATATTCCAATGATGGGCTTCCTGAAATTGCCCTAGGTCTTCGTGAGCAAGCAAGTTGGATGCACACCCACTTAGTTTCTTTTTGAGCTTTCATAAACTTATAGCTCTAGTGCATCCGTTGCATGGCAATCCCTACTCACTCACATTGATATCTATTGATGGGCATCTCCATAGCCCGTTGATACGCCTAGTTGATGTGAGACTATCTCCTTCTTTTTTGTCTTCTCCACAACCACCATATTCTATTCCACCTACAGTGCTATGTCCATGGCTCACGCTCATGTATTGCGTGAAAGTTGAAAAGGTTTGAGAACATCAAAAGTATGAAACAATTGCTTGGCTTGTCATCAGGGTTGTGCATGATTTGAGTACTTTGTGTGACGAAGATGGAGCATAGCCAGACTATATGATTTTGTAGGGATAACTTTCTTTAGCCATGTTATTTTGAGAAGACATGATTGCTTTATTAGTATGCTTGAAGTATTGTTGTTTTTATGTCAATATTAAACTTTTGTTTTGAATCTTATGGATCTGAACATTCATGCCACAATAAAGAAAATTACATGGATAAGTATGTTAGGTAGCATTCCACATCAAAAAATTTGTTTTTATCATTTACCTACTCAAGGACGAGCATGAATTAAGCTTGGGGATGCTTGATACGTCTCCAACGTATATATAATTTTTGATTGTTCCATGCTATTATATTATCTATTTTGGATGTTTTATATGCATTAATATGCTATTTTATATTATTTTTGGGACTAACCTATTAACCTAGAGCCCAGTGCCAGTTTTCTATTTTTTTCCTTGTTTTTGAGCCTCGCAGAAAAGGAATACCAAACGAAGTCCAAACAGAATAAAACTTCACGATGATTTTTCTTGGACCAGAAGACACCCAGGGGACTTGGAGTCCAAGTCAGAAGAGCCGCGAGGCGGCGACAAGGGTGGAGGGCGCACCCTAGCGGGGCGCCCCCTGCCTTGTGGGCCCCTCGGGACTCCTCTGACCTAGCCCTTCCTTCTATATATTCACATATATTCCAGAACCTCCAGAGCAATCCAGAAAAACACTTTTCCACCGCCGCAACCTTCTGTTCCCGTGAGATCCCATCTTGGGGCCTTTTTTGGCATCCCACCGGAGGGGGAATCGATCACGGAGGGCTTCTACATCAACTCCATTGCCCTTCCGATGATGCGTGGGTAGTTTACCTCAGACCAATGGGTCCATAGCTAGTAGCTAGATGGATTCTTCTCTCTCTTTGATTCTCAATACAACGTTCTCCTCGATGTTCTTGGAGATCTATCTGATGTAATCTTGTTTTGCGGTGTGTTTATCGAGATCCAATGAATTGTGGATTTATGATCAGCTTATCTATGAATATTATTTGAATCTTCTCTGAATTCTTTTATGCATGATTTAATATCTTTGTATTTCTCTTTGAATTATCGGTTTGGTTTGGTCAACTAGATTGGTTTTTCTTGCAATGGGAGAGGTGCTTAGCTTTGGGTTCAATCTTGCGTGATTTCACCCAATGACAAAGTAGGCTTAGCGAGACATGTATTGCATTGTTGCCATCGAGGATAAAAAGATGGGGGTTTCATCATATTGCTTGAGTTAATTCCTCTACATCATGTCATCTTACTTAAGGCGTTACTCCGTTCTTTATGAACTTAATACTCTAGATGCATGCTGGATAGCGGTCGATGTGTGGAGTAATAGTAGTAGATGCAGGCAGGAGTCGGTCTACTTGACACGGACGTGATGCCTATATGCATAATCATTGCCTTGGATATCGTCATAACTTTGCACTTTTCTATCAATTGCTCGACAGTAATTTGTTCACCCACCGTATTATTTGCCTTCATGAGAGAAGCCTTTAGTGAAACCTATGGCCCCCGGGTCTATTTTCCATCATGTTACTTTCCGATCTACTATTTTGCAATCTTTTATTTTCAGATCTATATACCAAAAAACCCAAAAATATTTTATCTTTTGTTTATCTATCTCTATCAGATCTCACTTTTGCAGTTAACCGTGAAGGGATTGACAACCCCTTTATTGCGTTGGGTGCAAGTGTTTGATTGTTTGTGCAGGTGTTAGTGATTTGTGCGGTCTTATCCTACTGGATTGATACCTTGGTTCTTAACTAAGGGAAATACTTACGTCTACTGTGCTGCATCACCCTTTCCTCTTCAAGGGAAAAACCAACGCAAGCTCAAGAAGTAGCACTGCGCTCCTCCGCTCTTTGTGCAACATGCTCAGTCCCCCTGCCGAACCAAAAGGGGCTCGTGGCCCCAAAGGTGCCCGTGGTTTCCCTTGACATCTTTGGCGCGCCAGGTAGGGGGCCTGCGCTTGCGTGAACCCGAGAAGCGTACATAGCGCGCCATCTTCTTCAGCGTTATCTTCATCAACGGCGTCACCACTCACGGCGCCCGAAGGGATGGCGGGGATGGAGTGGGAGAGCGACGCTGCTCCCCCGCCGACCTCGTCCAACCTCTGCCACCTCTGTATGCCGTGGTCACAGTGGTGGCGGAAGCTAGCGACAAGGGCGACCGTACCGTCCTGAAAGGATCAGACAGCAGGAACGCCCTGCGAGCCCCGTTCAAGAAAAGGAGCGATGTGCAAGGGTACCAGATTTCCCTCTCTGCCACTTTCACTTATTGACAATCGAGCTACTCTGGGTTTTAGCATCATCAACGTCGATGAGCCCGCGTGATGCTCGGTCCAGCATTTACCCTGCTTGGGGAAATCCTGAGTAGAACACCGGTGCAAATCCATTGGTTGATGCCCCAGCAAGTACGCTCTGGCAAGGCCGTCCGCGCTGGCGTGACTTTCGTGCCAACTGCCGTTGGATTGATCAAAAAGTGTGAAGAGGAGGAGAGAGGAACTAGCCATGCCTAACGTCACGTCCTGCCGCCCACAAGATAAATATACTTCTAGCGACCCTTGCCGAGAGCTAGAAGTCGATATACGTGCAGCACCACCCTTCCCGGAGCATGCGAGCTTAGTAAGCGGCCGCAACCGGGAGGGGCAGATGGAAGCATGGATAGGAGCTAAGTCTACACAATCTTTGCTTTACTTTGAAATCTAGAATTTGCGTTTGTTTATCCCTTGAATGCCGGAGTGTTCGTGTGAAGAAATCTTTCACAAGATGGTACCTTTGCTAGATTCTTGTCTGCACCCTCATTCCATTCAGAGCCTGCTCGCGGAATGGGCGGCTGCATCGAAAACTACTAAGGAAAAACCTGCCGGGATGCATCCACGCCAAGATAAATGTTAAGGGCCAGACCCTTATGACTTTCGCGACAATATGATACCGACAGGCAACCAGAGCGTGCATAGAGATTAATCATGCGAACACCAATGGGGTAACATTCAAAAGGGATAAAACACGCAATTCAGATTTAACAAAGACATCAAGTTTCATGCAAGCATAAATAGTACGATGTCTAAACACAGGGCATGCATCATGTTTTGATTACAGAACAAGACAACAGTGGGCATAATTCAAGGCCGGTCCTTGCGACCTCGGGGAGCAACAGGAACGCCAAGGACTCGTCGGCGAAAGGGGTGGCCTTCTCCTCGGCAGCAGAAATGTCCGAGCTGCGCGGTGGCTTCCTGAAGCCATCGGCAAGGTCGAGATCCGGGTGGCGGCAGGCGATATTGCTCAGAACCATGAAGAGGGAATTACGAGCAAGCCTCCGGGATTCAGCCTCAAAGCGACCAGCTCTTCCCTCCTCATGCACCTTCAGCTTGTCGATCAGCTCGTTGAAGAAGACCCCTAGCTTAGAGCATCTCCAGCCGTTGGCCCCCCAAGGGCGCCGAAATAGAGCGGCCTGGGGGCGAACCGGCGCTAGATTGGCCCCTGGGGGCGACCTAGCTCCCAGCCACGCCCCCAGGAGCCGCCCCCCAAGACACGATGAATTCAAACTTGGTTATTCCCGCTCACAAAAGAACGCCACAGGTCCGGCGATCATTGGCCCAGTTCGGCGTTCACCACAGTTCGGCGATCGGATGAAAAGTTTGGCGTACAAAAAAAAGATGGAACGCATCAAACGGCGGGGTCGTCCTCTCGCATCGGTGGAGTCGGCGTGCGCGCGCTTGGCGGTGTCGGAGCTGCTTCTGTGCTGGGCGGCGTCGGCTCGGCTTCTGTGCTGCTGCTGGGCGTCGTGGAGGCATCATCGCTCTGGCTTGGCGGCGGCGTCGGCGTTGGCATGGGAGTTGGCGGCGCCGTCGACGGCAGCTGGTTCAGGATGAGGCCGCGCTCCACCATGTACCACGCCTTGAGCTGCTCGTCGTTGCTCTGGAGCATGTCCGCCCCGCCCATGAGGAAAGCCAGGTCCGTGTTCCTCTTCTTCGCGGCGACGTTGGTCCGGAGTAGGTCGAGCTTGACGGCACTGTTCATCATCAGCGCCGACCACCGTGACGTGGTCTTCTCTTCACGCAGGGCGGCCCGGGCCTGTGAGTCAGCGAGGCAGTGCTCAATGGACTCTTGCACTCGCGCGGTGGCCGAGTCGGCGTGTTTCCCCTTCTTGGCCCCTTTGTTGCCTTCGGGGCGCCCATCGCCCGCGCCCAGCATCGGCGCGTCCGGCTTGTAGGTCTCCTTGGCCTTGGCGAGGGTGCGCCGGACATCCGCCCACTTCTCGCACTTCTCGATCCGCTTGAAGATGTGGAGGTACTTGAAATCTTGGTCGCTGCTGTTCTGGCGAAACATGGTGAACATCCGCACCAGCTGCGCTGAGGAACAACCAGTCAGCGGTGCGCACCAGCGAAAGAAAAAGGGAGGCCGGCGTGCCATACCTGATCCTCGATGCCGGCGCCGCTCTCCGGGTGAGCCGCGATCTCCTCGACGATCCCATGCCATTTGTTGCACGCCGATTGGTTGAGCCCCCAATGGTTCGCCATTGCCTTCGCCCCGCGTTGCATGTACACGCCTTTGAAGTAGGGGTCGACGAGCTTGCGCTCGTCGAACTTGGCCTTGATGCGGTCCCAATACGTGTCGATGCTCTGGTTTGTGCCGGTGATTGGGTCGAGGCAGACGACTTTCCACGCTTCGGCGAGGCACTCATCCTCCTTGGACGCCCACTTGATGCACGGCTCGCCGGTCCTGGCCGTCCCCCTCTTCTTCTTCCATTTCCTCGCCGGAGCAGGCGCCGGCTCGTCCTCCTCTTCTGGCTCCGCCTCCTCCTTGCCGTAGTTGAGGTCACCGTCCATGTCGGCATTGAGGTCCATTGTGTCGTCCTGGGAAGTGAACCCGGGGGACGCGGCGGCGGTGGCCGAGCCGGCCGTGATGATGTCGTCCATGTCGGCTTCGGCTGCGTCGGTGTCGCCGAGATGCGACATGGAGGCTTGGGAGAAGGGCAGCGCGCCACGGCGAAGAGGGGGCATCGGGGAGGATGCGTAGGCCGGCGGTGAGTAGTTGTAGGGAGGATATTGCACGCCGGCGAAGGCGGGCGAGGGCGTCCGCTGGGCCAGGTGACCATGGGGGAAGGTGATGTTGGGGTTGAACCCGCCATGCGCGTCACCGTCGGCGTAGCCCGGCGACGGCGTGCAGCCCCATGGTTGGGGCGACGACGAGAAGCCGGTCGGAGAACCGACGCTTTACTGGCTCCAGGGCGCATTCGAGGCGTGGCCGCCGGGTGGATTCATCATCCCCGCGCGAGCCGCCTCGGCTTGTTCGTCCGAGCGCTCTGCCTACTCCGCCGCCACCGCAGCCGCGATGTCCCAGGCCTTCTTGGCGTTGGCCCTATTCCGCCGGTCGATGGTGACAGCCTCCCGCGCTGAACTTCCGCCCTCCAGTCGGCGTTCGACATGCCCGGTGGCTTGGACGGCGGCGCCCTCGGTTTCCTCTGCTTCGGCTGGGCTACGGCAGCGGTGGCACTCGTCGTGGTGCGGGGCACCACGTACTTCTTCGGTGGCATGGCGGCCGGCTGCGAGGAGGAGATTGGCGGGAGAAGTGGAGAGAATGGAGGGAATGAGAGGGAAGCCGGGGGAAAGCGGGAAGAAACGACGGGAAAAGGCCCTCCTCTCGCCGACGCATTGGCCCCACGCCCCTTTTCGCTTGTGCCGGCGCCCCCAGGCGCCCCCAGCGCGCCGGGTTAGGCTCGGGTGCACCGGCTGTTATTTCAGCCCAACCCGACGAAAAAATGACTCCTGGGGGCGGGACTGGGCCGATTTTCGCTCGCCGGTGCTAGAAATTCGCTTGGGGAGGGCCTGTTGGGGGCGCGGCAGGAGATGCTCTTAACACTGGGGCCTCCTGCTTGCTGGCCAAGTAGACTGGCCCCTCCATGCCCATCGCTGTGGTCTGGGCAGTGAGGTGCTCAGCAACATCAATCAAGCTCTTGATCCAGAGGTCGACCTACTCAGACTGGTTCACCAGTTTGTCCTCTGCATCCTTCCAGAGGCACTTCGCGGTGTCCAGGTCTTTCATCAGCTGCTGCTCACGGACTCCGCTGGATTCTGCCGAGCTCTCCAAGGTGCCGATCCTGGCCTTCAGATCTTCGATGGTACCATTGGCGCCCTCGAGGTCTTGGCTCTTGGAGGAGAGCTGTGATTGCGCATACTTTAGGAGGATCTCTGCTTTTCGTGTCTCCTCCCTGAGAGTCTCGACCTCCTCGGCGCTCCCGGCAAGCTTTTCCGTTAGCTCAGCCACCTGCTGGTCGAGGTCCACCTTGGCGGTAGAGGCAGCGGCAAGGTCATCGGCAAGCTTCTTCAGCCGAGCGGCAGAGTCGACAGTAAGGGCATCCAGGGCGTCCTTGTGCTTGTCATCCAGCTCTTTGGTGCACTGCTGCACAAGGACCTCCAGATCATCGTCCTTAGCGTGGAGAGCAGCCTCGAGCCTCTCCTCCCGGAGAGAGATGTCCTGCTCCCTGGCATCCAGAAGCACTTTGTGGTCTGCCAAACGCGCCTCTCGAGTGATGACATCCTCCCTCGCCATCGAGACTATCTCCTGCTGCCTCAAGAGGACCTAGAACTGCTTGCCGTGCCAATCGCGCAGCTCAGTGCCTTTGTCCTTCAACATCTGGCCAACCTCATTGGCGGACTTGCGCTGCTCCTTGAGCTCCTGCCATTTCTGGCTGTGCCAATCCCGCAACTCTTTGATGCCCGTCGCCACGGACTCCATGAAAGACAAATCCAGAGCGACGGCGATGGAGTCATCCACCTCTTTGACCCCTTGGTATAGCAACGCCAGAATGCACTGAAGCTCTTCGTCAAGTTCCGTGCTCGTCGCCATTGATGAGCCGGGGCTCCGAGCCCAGGCTGGGCGAGCACCAGCGCCAAATGGCTCGAAGATGATGGCGGGACCCCCGCCGGGGTGCCAAACAGGGGAAGGGGACCCATGGTTTGGAGAGGTATCTTCTCTTCAATCACCACCCTTGATCCAGACGTGCTACCGGGGGTTTTCTCGAACTCCTTCAGGGGTCCCAGGGCACCCCCGCAGCATGTTCTTGCCCTTCCATGGCAGCAATCTTGGCGGCCTCCTCCGCGGCATCCTTCCCTATGATGGCCACCTCATCCAGCAAATCTGGCTCCTCACTTAAAGGGGCTGCAAGCAGATCCAGTAATCAATGGCGGGAATACAAGATTGTTAACAAGTCAGGAGTACGAAGTAAGATGATAAAAGGGAACGGGGAAAGAAGAGCGACTAAGTTACCCGGAGAGGTTTGCCGGGTGGAAGCTTCAGTTTCTCTGGCAACATTAGTTGCCGGGCCAAGGCCGGACTCTTCTGTGGAGACCCTTGGCGGGGATTCCTGGACCCGATCAAGGGGCAGAGTGGGCCCCTCCTAGAAAGGCTCGCCCGAGGTGGTTCCTTCTCCTCCTTTGGCTTCAGTAGTGGGGAGCTCTCCTCTGTCGCTCCCGACGGGAGGAACCACCCCTGTACGTTCAAGCTGGGGGCTTGGTGCCGGGGGACTCGCATCGTCCCCTGCCGGGCCTGCCCCTTCCATCGTCCTCGGTGGCTCCGTGCGTCTGAGCCGCTTGGTCTAGTGAATGAGGGGCTGTTCTTCTTGTTCTTCCTCCCTGATAAAGACGGCAAGCAAAGATCCGTCAACAAGCAAGGAAACATGCAGAAATAATAGCAAGGAAGGGAGGGAGTTCTTTCTTACTCCTCATCGATGAGCATAGAGCTCAGCATGAAGTCAACAGGGGAGAAGGTGCCCTGCTTCTCTTCTAAGGCGGAGGAGCTGAGCTCTCTAGCAACTTTGAGCCCTGCTGAGATGCAGGGGGTTCCGATGAAGACGAGCTCTGCGAAGAGCTCGAACCCAACTGGGAGAAGGAGTCGTCTTTTGTGGCTTTTGGCTACTTGATGGGAGGGGCCTTGGCTCCGAAAAGCTGAGGAGAATGCCGGCGCGCAGCTTTAGGGACGTTGCTCTTGGAGGTGGTCTCCTTCACCTTCTTGGCGGTGGGCACAGGATCGATGACTGCCGCTACCCGGTTGGCTGCTCGCCTACGAGGGCGTTGGTCCAAGACAGGCTCGGGGGCTTGAGGACCTTCTGCGAGCCACTCCTCTCTAGGTTGCTCTGCCTCCTCAACCTCTTCTTCCTCTAGAGCCTTTGCCACCGTGATATATAGAGCCTCGATCTCGGAAGGCTCGTCCCCAGCAGGCTCATCCCCGGCAACCTCTTCCGAGACTTGCGCCTCGTCCCTGCCGTGGGAAGAACTTTTGTCTTCGGCCTTTTCCTTTCCCCTTGCTGCCTTCCCGGCCTTCACCGCTATTGTAGCTCGGGATGCCCTGTCCTCCTCAAGCCGCTTTCGAATGTATGCTTCCTCCACCCTAGAGGTGCGCTTGTACATATTGGCCTCCACCTTAGTGGCTCTTTCCACTAGGGTGGAGGACCACGCCAGCTCTTCATCGAGCGAGGGTAACTGCCAGTCACTTGAAACTCCTTGAGCATTGCAATGTGGCATCCATTTCAAGATCTAGTCCCTGGCGGAATTGGTGTTCACAGGGATGATGTTGGCGGGCAACTTGAAAAGCTCGAAGCTGCCAAACAGCTGGTCGCACAACCAGGCATGGCCGTAGACTGACAAGTTGTTGGCCAGGCTAGGAAGTAACCTCATCCTGTCTGCGGCATCCCCATAGAGCCAAGCAAACCTATCCCTCTTCTGCAATGGTGCGATACGGCGGAGCAGGAAGTTGGCCCCAACATGCTCGACGGTTAGCCCGGCAGCCTTCAGATGGGTGATCCTGTTTATTGCTGGGCGAAGCCTATCATCGGTAAGGCCAAGTTCCCTCCAGTCGTTGCTGCGCTCAAGGCATTCCGTCCACGCCTAGCAGAAATCTGGGGCCTCCTCGTCCTGGATCCAACACCAATCTCCTCTCCACTCCTCCCATCTGCTGCGCTGTTGGCCAAAGATGTAATCCCAGTTCTCCCTTGACACTACCCGTGGCATCCAACTTATGTTCCCAGAGCGGTGGTTTTTGTTCTCCACTCGTGGAACGAAATAGTGCCTGAATAGATCAACGTTGGGGGCGACTCCAACAAAGTTCTCGCACAAGTGAGCAAAGATCGCCATGCACGCCATTGCATTTGGCATGAAATCCAAGAGATGGAAGCCATAAATCACCATCATTGCTTCTAAGAAATCTGAGAAAGGGGGACAGAGGCCACAGATGAAATACGCACAAAAGAATCGGTACGAATCTGGCGGGTCCTGTTCCCCCTCCGCCAGAACTTTGGGCGCGCCTTGCCCCTTCGGGACTTCCCTCCCCCACAAATATCCATACCTTGCCTCAAGCACTTCATCGTCCAGATTCGACGGAAGGAAGACGACATCTCCGCTTCCTGTTCAGCTCCGATGCCCTCTTGCTCCCCTCAGTGGCCGCTTCCTTCGCAGCGGTCGCCCGCTTCCCCCTGGCGGCGATTTTCTTCCCCATGTCTCCAAGGTGCTGCGAGGATGTGGGAAGAGAATAGAGAGAGGATCGACGACGAGTGCAGGCGAGGAAGGAGAGCAATTGCTTGGCTTGCGGAGGAAGATGGTGGGGAGGCGAGGCAGACGATGGATGAGTAGTACCCTTCCGTGTTTTCCTCTCTTAAAAGAAAGGACGTGGGGAAGGGCATGACTCTTCAGAAAGTTACCGTTTTACATTAACTGCAACAAGTCCCATGCCCCCACGACCCGCGGTAATTGCGCGAAGTGGACATTGGATCGACTGGTCATCATGACAGACCGCCATGCACGCGGCCTTCTTTCGCCACGTGCGCATGCACTGTTTGGGGCCTAACCCAACGTGCCTAGTGACACGTTTGGCTCAGGCCCGGGGGCTTCTATCGGGGTACACAAACAGGGGTGTATGTTTTCCCCTGACTTGTGCACGGACAGTCAGCCACGAAACCGGCAAGATTGCAACATCCAAGACAAGGCCAAGATGAAGAGATAGGCTCTTTGAGGAATCAAAGGGCAGGTTGAGAAGACCAAGTCAAGCCAAGGAGCAAGACACCGCTAAGGGAAAACTTCCCTTGCCAGGCAGGAGAGCCTGGCAAGGTCAAGGTTGCCCCGGAAGCAAGCCTCAAGATCACCCCGGTAGGCCTGCCGGGTCCTACGAAGGCAAAGCACCCCGCCAACGCTTCACCGCCCCACCTTGCAGCGACGCAAGTCATCGATCGGTGCGGTGTCAAGCCCCAAGGTGACTAAGTGGCTGTCTTTTGCCACATGGTGGCCATTTTCTACAGGATTTGCCTCCAAATGACACCCGTCCAACGACGTGTCATGCAGACAGGAGAGAAGGTGGCCAAACAGCCCGGCAAGGCGTGCCGGGTAGGCCATGATGTGATACTAAGCAGTGCATTTAATGCATTCTGCTCTGCCTGCAGAGTAGATATGATAGCACTATTTACTATTTGCTATCTAATCAGTACACAATGACTGATTTGCTACTGTGGCGACCCCTTGATCTATAAAAGGAGGCCCATGGCAACCATAGAAAGGATTCGGATCCTTGTACACTCATACGCGCGTAGCTGCTCTCGCCCCGAGGCAACCCTGTCGGGCAAGAGCGCTGCGTTTCCGCCACCATCCACTATCAATCCACCAAAGCAGGAGTAGGGTTTTACGCCTTGTGGCGGCCCGAACCTGGGTAAAACTATCCGTGTGATCTCTGTCGCGCTGCGCTGCGCTCCTCCGCTCTTTGTGCAACGTGCTCAGTCCCCCTGCCGAACCAAAAGGGGCCAGTGGCCCCATAGGTGGTCGTGGTTTCCCACGACATGGTTATAGAATGGTAATTGATTTCAGAAAATTAAATAAAGCAACTAGAAAGGATCTTAACCCTTTGCCTTTTATCGATCAAATGTTGGAAAGACTATCTAAGCACACACACTTTTGCTTTCTTGATGGATATTCTGGTTTTTCTCAAATACCTGTTTCACAACCCGATCAAGAGAAAACCACCTTTACTTGCCCTTTTGGAACTTATGCTTATAGACGTATGCCTTTTGGTTTATGCAATGCACCTGCTACCTTTCAAAGATGTATGACTGCTATATTCTCTGATTTTTGTGAAACGATTGTTGTGGTTTTCATGGATGATTTTTCTGTTTATGGAACTTCTTTTGATGATTGCTTGAGCAACCTTGATCGAGTTTTGCAGAGATGTGAGCAAACTAATCTTCTCTTGAATTAGGATAAGTGCCACTTTATGGTTAATGAAGGTATTGTCTTGGGGCATAAAATTTCTGAACGAGGTATTGAGGTGGATAAAGCTAAAGTTTGATAGCAAGATAAAATTTCTGAACGAGATTGGGCTACCTTGCTGCACTTTATTTACCGTTACCATTACTTGCTTGTTACAAATTATCTTGCTATCAAACTACCTATTACCGACTATTTCAGTGCTTGCAGTTAATACCATGCTGAAAACCACTTGTCATTTTCTACTGCTCCTCATTGGGTTCGACACTCTTACTTATCGAAAGGACTACGATTGATCCCCTATACTTTTGGATCATCACTTCCCTCGTTCATCCTTTTCTCCCACAAGATTAACTACTCATACAAATGCATCTTGATGTTCCATGCAACGCATGGGCATCTTGCTAGCTCTTATAAAAAACCGAGTTGGTGATGATGGTGTGCCTGCTATCTTGCAATATAGACCGTCCGATCTATATCTGACGGATATAAAGCAAACTATGGCAATTTTGCAAAAATATATCCACACCTCTCTCCACATTTGCAGATAAGGCCTTCCCTCGTTCATCCTTATCTCCCACAACCTCATTTTTGAGCAATTAAAAAAGGAAGCCTCTGGAATAATCTGGCATGGTGGCTACTGCCGGTGTTGTCCATCCCCATGCCTCCGCTTAGTCCGACCACCAATCAGCACCACACCCCACTCCGCCTCACCTTATCTCTCCTTTTTCTCGAGATATCATTAGTTTTTACACATGGGATTACTCCCGCATGGATCAATCACAACAGGTGTTTTATAAAAAAAGTGCATCCTGATGTTCTGTGCAATGCAGTCGCATGGGCTATAAGGATGAGGAGCGAGAAGCGACGGGCTGCTGGATATACTATAATAATCACTTTTTTTGAACACATGTTAATCGAAGGTCTATCGCCTTACTTTTGAACATAATATGTCAAATTATAGAGTGGCATAAGCAAAGTAGGCAAAAGCTAGAGTGGCAAAAACTAAGTTTTCCCGAAGCGATACGGGCTGCTGGATATACTATAACTAGGTGTCACACGAAGGCCGAGGAATATGGTGAATGCGTGAGGTGGGCCATGTATGATGTGTTTCGGACTCTTTCGATTAAACGTGGAGAGATTTGGTTGAATTTATATCGCTGAATAATATAAAATATTATGAGTGCTGACGCTCCACGGCGAGGTTCCTTGCTCCTTCTCGGTCGTCGGGAATCTATGTTCTTCCAATCTTTTGGTTTAGACGTGAGCTTTGTTCATCCTTTTGCAAACACGCAGGACATCTAGCATCAAGGTGCACATGTCATGCAAGAAAATGAAGATAAGCAGTGCGTAAGTGAGTCGTGCACTTCGATGGCATGTAGTACTACGCAATATTTTTTCTCCTTGATGGCACGTGAATCGTGCATGTACTCAATGACGGAGCACGGGATGGTAGCCATGGACATGGTCGGCCCTTTTTGGAGAGAGTAATAAATAACTTTGATGTGTCCCATCAACTCACAGAACGACGAGAAGCTTGCTACGCCCTCTCCCTCGCCCACGCGCGCGTGGTAGCTGGCAGCACGAGGAGAAGCTTTTGCTTTATACAAGCGGTGGACGTGCAACAGTTCCTTCGGTGTCAGATTGCCAGAAGTATATACTACTGTAGTACCATCATCATTGTTCGACTTCCGGAAGAGGCGAAGAGCAAGGCGCAAGGTCACCTACTAACCTTTAGTAGGAGTACAGTACTATAGCCAAAGCTGGCCACCTTTTTAGAGCATGGTTAATTAATATAGGCGGCTCTTGCAGCGGCACATCATTTAGGAACTTAAAACGCAGGAATAGGAAAAATAAAGGATTGGAGTGGCATGTCCACTTGAATCCCATACTAGCATTAACACAGTGTTTGACACAGGAAAAACAAAGGAAGTGAAAAAAAGTTGGAGTGTTTGCTAGATTGCCAATTAACAGATGATTTCATAGGCAAAATTCCTATAGCATTCTATCCTATGAATCAAACGACCAATGTAGGATAATTATGAGGGGGGTCTCTCCAACAGTGTTCCTCGGCTCGCACCTAGCATCACAGGTCGAACTTTGGAGTCATTCATCTGGTACACGTGGCATCAGTGGCGGAGCTACAAAGAACTCGCTGGGCGGGACATGCTGAGCAAGAGTTTGCCCTCATGTATAGATCCTGGACTGGGCTAGTGAGCTAAGCATACTGCACATGTATATAATTCGTTTTTTCTCCAATCATGGGCGGGCCAGGGCACAGGTTTGCCTCACATAGCTCCGCCAGTGCGTGGCATCTCAAATCTGGACACAAGGTGACGTACACCGTCAAGGTCCATTGGCTAGTCATAGTGGGGAGTAACTTAGACTAGTGTCATGCATATGCCACTAGCCTATGTTACTACGTTAATAGTGCAAAGTAACAAAGAAGTAGTAACATATACACATGATTGCATTTATTAACTTATAGACACATTTATTCTTGGGAAGGGCTATGTTATAGTAGTAACATATTATGTTACCCTAAGCACCTCTCTTTTCATTAATTACTTGCCACATAAGCAAATTTTCATTGGGGTGCATTATGTAACTACTAGCTATAATACTCCCATAATGTTAGGATAATGTTGTGCTCAAAGCCGGACGTACACGGTCAAGGGGGTCAGGGCGGACACGACCTCTCACTGCGGCCGCCATTGAAGCGGCGCGCAGGACGAGGGCGCCGCCCACTGCACTCCCTGCTGTACCCGCCTCCTCGTCGCATTCAAACACCTACATTTAAACCCGCGTGGAATGCGAGAAACCCACTCCGTCCACACGTCCGTTCAGGAGCGGGACGCCGGCCAAGCTCCTCCTTCCACCATTTTCTCCAGTCTTTCGGCTGCATCCGACGAGCAGGAAGAGTACTTCTCCGACATAAAAGCCATCTGGGTGGCCCGCCGAGCCCGGCAGTTACGAGCGAGGTAGCTCACTGCTCCACCTACCTCGCCTAGCCTGACGGAGCCAGTTACCGCCATAAGCCAGCGCGTGGTTCCGCAGCTGGCCGCTCCAATCCTGCTCAAGGAAGAGTGCCGAGTTGCTCCACGCCGGCTTGTCGGGGAGCATGGCGGCACGGGCATCATCGCTGCCCTCAACGCCGCCGCGTCGTACATCACCTCCAGTGCCTGTGACTGCGCCATCCGCCATCGACGCACGCGTAGTTGCGCCATGCAGGCAAAGAAAGAAGCCGCCTCGGATGTCGATGAGGTGACGTAGCTACGCGGCTACGTGGATGTCCATGAGGCAGTTCACCAACACGTCCCCGCCCGCCGCCATCATCGAGGAGAAGTAGAACATGGGAGGCCGCCACTGATTATATCCCATGAAGGCCACCGCCGAGGCAACGCCGGCGAAAACAGCTGGTGTCTTCCATGATTCTTCTTCAGCCGGATGTTGGAGGAGGACAAAGAGATCGGCCGGCGACCATTTAGATTAGGTATATTAATTCTACCTTTAGCTCCGGACTAGCACAACTTATTTAATGTAAATGTAATGAAATCCGTCATGTTTATATGAAATCCGATCATGTTTGCATGAATTTGCGTCCATGTTCGTGCTCTCGGGCGAGCGCGGTCCATCGCTGGAGTGGGACGACGGACTCTGTCTCTGACAACCCCGCAAAGTGCATCACCACCTTTGTGATGGCCAGGACGCGGTGAAAGAAAGATGCCCTTCATTCCGCTGGTGATGGCCATTACCGCGCGCTAGTCTAGATGGCTCGGTAGCTCATGAAGCAGCATCAACAACATGCCTTGTGCGTCTAGTACTCCATTGCAGTCATAGTTGCTGCATGAGCAACTCGGGTTGCAGTTGCAGGTGAGCACGGCGACGCTGTGTGGCCATCCATCAATAGTGGCTGGTATGAGGATGACGTCGCCGTGTCACATGTGCATCCTATTTGTTCTAAAAATCATGAATGAAGAGTATAAACATGTTTGCGTACAACCTGAGTGGATAGCTCCAGTGGTCATCACACGTGTAGTGTCATGCAAAGCTTCATTTATTAGGTTATAGAGTCATTTTGTTTTGGTACTAGCAAGATGCCCGTGCATTGCACGGAACACCAAGATGCATTTTTTTACAAAACACATGTGGTGATTGACCCATGCGGGAGTAATCCCATGTGTAAAAACTAATGATATCTTGAGAAAGAGAGAGAGCATGGTTAATAGTGATAACCCACAAGTATAGGGGATCGCAACAGTTTTTGAGGGTTGCGTATTCAACCCAAATTTATTGATTCGACACAAGGGGAGCCAAAGAATATTTGCAAGTATTAGCAGCTGAGTTGTCAATTCAACCACACTTGGAGATTAATTATCTACAGCAATATGATTAGTAGCAGTTGTGACAATAACAATAGCAATAGTAACTTAGCAAGAACAATATGTGAAGAACTCATAGGCATTGGATCAGTGAATTTGTTGGATGATATTCATCATATAATAGTCATAACCTAGGGCGATACAAAACTAGCTCCAGTTCATAAATATAATGTAGGCATGTATTCCGTAAATAGTCATACGTGCTTATGGAAAGAACTTGCATGACATCTTTTGTCCTACCCTCCCGTGGCAGCGGGCTCCATATGGAAACTAAGGGATATTAAGGCCTCCTTTTAATAGAGAACCGGAACAAAGCATTAACACATAGTGAATACATGAACTCCTCAAACTACAGCAATCACCGGAAAGTATCCCGAATACTGTCACTCTGGGGTTTGCGGATCATAACACGTAGCAGGTGCATATAACTTGCAAGATCGGATCTAGAACATAGATATAATGGTGAAAACATAAACGGTTCAAATCTGAGATCATGGCACCCGGGCCCAAAGTGGCAAGCATTAAGCATGGCAAAGTCATAGCAACATCAATCTCAGAACATAATGGATACTAGGGATCAAGCCCTAACAAAGCTAACTCGATTACATGATAAATCTCATCCAACTCTCTCAACGACCAGCGAACCTATGAAGGAATTATTCACTCCCAGTGGGGAGCATCATGGAATTGGCAATGGAGAAGGGTTGGTGAGGATGAAGATCGAAGATCCCCCTCTCCGGAGCCCCAAACGGACTCCAGATCTGGCCTCCTGACGAAGAACAAGAGGTGGTGGCAGCTCCGTCTTGTGAAACACGATAATTCTTTCTCCCCTGATTTTTCTCTCTGAAAATAGGATTTTATAGCGTCGGAGATAGGGTCAGCGGGGCCACCAGGTGGGCACAACCCACCTGGCGCGCCAGGAGGGGGGCGCGCCTTGGTGGGTTGTGCTCCCCCAGGGACCCCCCTATGGTGGTTCTTGGCTCCAGTATTTTTCTTTTATTGTATAAAAATTCTCCAAAAAGTTTTGTTCCAATCCGAGAACTTTTATTTCTGCACAAAAAACAACACCATGGTAGTTCTGCTGAAAACAGCGTCATTCCGGGTTAGTTTCATTCAAATCATGCAAATTAGAGTCCAAAACAAGAGAAAAAGTGTTAGGAAAAGTAGATACGATGGAGACGTATCAACTCCCCCAAGCTTAAACCTTTGCTTGTCCTCAAGTAATTCAGTTGATAAACTGGAAGTGAAAAAGAAAAACTTTTACGAACTCTTTTGCTCTTGTTTACATAAATAAGCTTAAGTAGCACTCAGGTTTTCAGCAAAGATTATAACTAACCATGTCGACAATAACTCTTAGAAATTATATTAACTCATATCAATGGCATAATCAACTAGCGAGCAGTAATAAGATATCTCAAATAGCAACACTTTGTCAAAACAACCATGATATAAAATGACAATAGTGGTATCTCGCTAGCCCTTTTTGAGACCGCAAAACATAAATGCAGAGCACCTCCAAAGTTCAAGCAGCGACTAAACATTGTAATTCATGGTAGAAAAGATCCAGTCATGATGCACCCAACATTAACTATACACAATGCATGAGGATGACAATAGTGCTCTCAGATCTGGCGCTTATTTGAGAAGGAGATGACTCAACATAAAAGTAAATAGATAGTCCCTTCGCAGAGGGAAGCAGTGATTTGCAGCGGTGCCAGAGCTCAGATTTTTAAAACAGCGATAAATGAAATTTTGAGAAATGCACCCTTTCGGTTTACTTTGCGACCATTAGTTATCGATATCTTCCATGCTAAACACATTAGTGGCGGTTCCCAAGTGATAAAAGTAAAGGTTTACTCCCCCTCCACCAACAAACACACTCCACGGCTAACCGAATCCACGGGTACCGTCCATACCAACATCAGTCCTAGGGGAATTTTGTTTAATTATTTGCAATTTTTGAATTCGGGACTGGGCATCCCTATTATTGCCCCTCTCATGCAAGGATGAGTGAATAAACACTCATCATGAGAATAACCCACTTAGCATGGAAGATACCGACTACCTCCTGTCGCTCTATGAACAATCCGGGCACACAAAAACAAATGTTTATCTGAAGTTTTTTTAGAGGTGGCACATGCAAATTTACTTAGAACGGCAGGGTAATACCGCATATAGGTAGGTATGGTGGACTCATCTGGAATAACTTGGGTTTTAGGATTTTTATGCACAAGCAGTATTCCCGCTTAGTACAGGCAAAGGCTAGCAAATTGGTTGAGAAGCGGCCAGCTAGAGAGCGAAAATGGTCATGAACATGCATTATGAATAAGTAGCATTGAATACTAGCATGGGTAGGATATGGACACCATGAACATAAATATCATAGAGGCTATGTTGGTTTTGATTCAACTACATGCATGAATATGTGCCAAGTCAAGCCACTTGAAACATTCAGAGGAGGATACCATATCATCATGCTACATCACAATCATTTTAATGCAATATTGGCATCTAAGATAAATCATTATCCACTCCTAGCTACTTAAGCATGGCATGAGAAACTATAATCTCTAATTGTCATTGCAAACATGTTTGATCATAATAGGCTGAATCGTGGGTACTAGGTTAAACATATTTATAAAAACAGAACAAGTTGAGTTCATACCCGTTTCTCTCTGCCACAACCAGTTCATCAAATATCGTCATTATTGCCTTTCACTTGCACGACCGAATGATATGAAAATAATAATAGTGCAAGAGAGCCGTGGACTAAGCTGGAATCTGCAAACATTTTATTCAAAAGGAGAAGACAGAGTAATATGGGCTCTTGTTAGATCAATATCATTGCAAATGAGAGCCACTCAACATTTTCATCATGGTCTTCTCCTTGGTATGACTCAATAAGAAGAAAAGAATTTCAGAGAAACACAATGTAATATTTTTGGAGTTTTTTTAGTTTTTCTTGAAGAAAGCAAATTAAAGAAAAGGAAAGCAAAAATGAGAAAAACTATTTACACGGGAAAGCTCCCAGCAAGCAAAAGAGAAACAAGGAAATCTTTTTGGGTTTTCTTTTTAATACTACAACTAACTAAACTAGAAAGAAAAACCGAAAAGAAGCAAGAAATATATTTTTTTGGATTTTCTCAGAGTTTTTCAAGCACACAAGAAGAAAGCAAGAAAGTAAATCTAGCATGGATCATACAATGAAAAAGTGTGAACACCGACAACTGGAATGAAATGTGTGAACATGAATGTAATGTCGGTGGAAATACGTACTCCCCCAAGCTTAGGCTTTTGGCCTAACTTGGTAATCACCATCCGTAGTAACCGTCTGGTCCCACGTCGAAGTGCTGTGGAGCGGGCACCTGAGCATCCCACTCATGAGGCTCCTCCTCTGCCACAGCCAAGTCATTCCGGTAGGCGATGATGTCATCTGGCATAATCCTGTATCCGCCCCTGGCAATAGAATGAAACAAGGCAGGTGCATGCAACAAAATAGTATTATGGGTAATCACCGTGAAAACCAGGTTGTAAGGAATATTAATAATAGTGTTCTCGCCATCAATAAATTGATGAGCCGCCATAGCCTGACGATCTAAGTAG
Organism: Thinopyrum obtusiflorum; assembly: GCA_036873465.1. Lineage (NCBI taxonomy): Eukaryota > Viridiplantae > Streptophyta > Magnoliopsida > Poales > Poaceae > Thinopyrum > Thinopyrum obtusiflorum. The sequence goes on from JAAAWM010011173.1 coordinate 30,271, forward strand.
ACCTTGGGCAAGCGATAATCATGCTGGCGGATCTGAATGTTAAAGTGACTCACTAAACGAGTAGCAAAAATATCGCCATGAATTTTACCCTTGGTCCTGTTAAGGTGAAGACGGCGTGCGACAATGGACCCTAGGCTATAGGTGTTATTGCCGTAAAGTGGACGACGTAAGACAGTGTAATCGGGGGCACTAAGTGCACCAGCCTTCTCTCTAGCAAGCAAACACTTCACAATGAATAGAGCAAAATAATGCACAGAAGGAAACTGCAAGCGAGTAGCGGTGACACTCGATACCCCTCTCTCATCTCCCACTAAAAAAGTACGATAAAAGTCCTCGAACTCTGCAGGCCTGGGCTCTCTTATTTCCCCATCAGAAGGGATCAAGCATGCATAGCAAAACTCTGTAAGTGGCATCTGACGGGTTTCAGCATACAAATTAAACTGCACTTCAGGTGGGTTATTCCTACTCAGAAAATGGAAATTTTGCACAAAGGAGTTTGTAAGGAGATGGTATTGTTCACACTCAGCTGCGATGAAGTCGGTAAGCCCAGCATTGGCAGCAAATTGTGCGAACTCTTGACGGATCCCGGCTCCATCCATGAAGGGGTTGTGCGGCCATTCGCACGGCCGCACCTCCGCCCTTCTCGGAGTATGGAGGTCATTGTCCGATGATTCCCTAATGACTCCCTTAGAGTTCTTCTTGGAAGCAAACTTCCTAAAGAAACTCATCTTATTCCAAGTAGCAATCCCCCAAAACAGTTTGGAAACGGAGCTTCGAGCAAAGAGATCGAAATCTGCGGGTTTTAGAGCAAGAACACGAGGGAGAGAGCAATGGTGATTTTTTTCTAGAGGTAGGTGATGACATGGGCTAAAGAGATAAGTGAGGGGGCCCACGTGGGGACCAAAACCCACCAGGGCGCGCCTGGGGCTGCTGGCACGCCCAGGTGGGTTGTGCCCACCTGGAGCACCCCCTCTGATGTTATTTGCACTAAAAATTCAGAAATATTCAAAAAAAAAACCATATTAAATTTTCAGGGCATTCTGAGAACTTTTATTTTTGGGTCATTTTTTATTACACGGGAAAATCAAAAAAAGGCAAAACATGGCATTTTATTCTATTTAATTAAGAAAAACAGAAAACAAAAGATAAGGACAAAAAGTAGTGCTCACTAAATTCATCAACTTCATACCTCTCAAAAATGATCCATTAATAAGGTTGATAAAGTCTTATTAACAACCACCTTCGATTAGCATGAAACCGAAGAACTTTCGTAAAACACTAAGTTACCTCAATGGGGATATGCATCTCCCCAACAATAAGCATTTCATATTTCTTTTTGGCAGTAGGTAGAGGTAGTTGAAAACTTCCAATAGTGAGTGTCGGAGATTTTTCAATAACATTAATACCATTCACTCGGAATTGTTTCTTCGGAAAGTGCACCATATGCTCGTTACCATTGATATGAAAAGTGACCTTGCTTTTATTACAATCAATAACAGCCCCTGTAGTATTCAAGAAGGGTCTACCAAGGATAATCGACATGTTGTCGTCCTCGGGCATCTCAAGTATAACAAAGTCAGTTAAGATAGTACCACTTGCAAAAACAACGGGCACATCCTCACAAATACCGATAAGTATGTCAGTTGATTTGTCAGCCATTTGCAAAGATATTTCAGTAGGTGTGAGTTTATTCAAGTCAAGTCTTTTATATAAAGAGAAAGGCATAACACTAACACCAGCTCCTAAATCACACAAAGCAGTTTTAACATAATTTCTTTTGATGGAGCAAGGTATAGTTGGTATCCCCGGATCTCCAAGTTTTTTAGGTACTCCATCCTTAAAAGAATAGTTAGCAAGCATAGTGGAGATTTCAGCTTCTGGTATTTTTCTTTTATTAGTGATGATGTCTTTCATATATTTTGCATAATGGGTCATCTTTAAAATATCAGTCAAGCGAGTGCGCAAAAAGACTGGCCTAAGCATTTCAGCGAAGCGTTCAAATTCTTCATCATCCTTTTTCTTAGTTGATTTAGGTGGAAAGGCCACGGGTTTTTGAACCCATGGTTCTCTTTCTCTTCCATGTTTTCTAGCAACAAAGTCTCTTTTACCATATCTTTTATTTTTAGGTTGTGGGTTATCAAGATCAACCGCAGGTTCTATCTCAACATCATTATCTGGTTCTTTATCATTGTCTGGTTGAGTGTCTTTATGAACATCGTCATTATCTTTTTTATTATCACTAGGTGAACGTTCATTTCTTGATTGAGTTTCAGCATCAGAGATAGAAACATCATTATTATCTTCAGGAGGTTTTTCTATTTCAGGTTCACTAGAGGTGTGCTAAGTCCTATCATTTTTCTTTTTCTTTTTCTTTTTAGATGGACTAGGTGTATCGGTGTTATTTCTTTGTGAATCTTGTTTAATTCTTTTAGGATGTCCCTCAGGATAAAGTGGTTCCTGAGTCATTTTACCTCCTCTAGTGCTACTCTAACAGCAAAGTCATGTATGTTGTTGTTCATTTCATCAAGCAATTCTCTTTGATATTTAGCAACTTGTTCTAATTGAGTTTGAACCATGGAGGCATGTTTTCCTACACCTCTAACATCATTTGAGATTCTAAATAACAAGTCACTCAAGCGAGCAATCATATTAGAGTTGTATTTCAATTGTTTCATAACGTTGGCATTGAAGTGATCTTGTTTCATAATGTAGTTGTCAAACTCATATAAGCACTGACTAGGATGTTTATTATAAGGGATATCACCTTCGTCAAACTTTAATAAAGAATTTACCTCTACCACCTGTGATGGTGGTGTGTCGAGGCCATGTATTTCTTTGATTGGTGGTAAATTTTTAACATCCTCTGCTTTAATACCCTTTTCCTTCATACTTTTCTTTGCCTCTTGCATATCTTCAGGACTGAGATATAAGATACCCCTCTTCTTCGGAGTGGGTTTAAGCGATGGTTCAGGAAGAGTCCAATCATCATTATTTTTCAACATATTATTCAATAGTTCCTCAGCTTATCCAATAGTTCGTTCCCTGATAACACAACCAACACAACTATCTAGGAAGTCCCTAGAAGCATCGGTTAGTCCATTATAGAAGATATCAAGTATTTCATTTTTCTTAATTGGATGATCAGGCAAAGCATTAAGCAAGTGGAGAAACCTCCCCCAAGCTTGTGGGAGACTCTCTTTTTCAATTTGCACAAAGTTAAATATTTCCTGTAAGACAGCTTGTTTCTTATGAGCAGGAAAATATTTTTCAGAGAAAAAATAAATCATATCCTAGGGACTACGCACACAACCAGGAGCAAGAGTATTGTACCATGTCTTAGCATCACCCTTTAATGAGAACGGAAATAATTTAAGGATATAGTAATAGCGAATTTTATCCTCATGGGCAAAAAGGGTGGCTATATCATTTAACTTAGTAAGATGTGCCACAACAGTTTCATTTTCATAACCATGGAAAGGATCAGATTCAACCAAAGTAATTAACTCTGGGTCAACAGAGAATTCATAATCCTTATCATCAACAAAGATAGGTAAGTAGCAAACTTAGGATCACATTTCATTTTAGCATTCAAAGTCTTTTCTTTATACTTGCATAATAATTTCTTAAGATCATCTCTATCCTTACAAGCAAGAATATCTCTAGTTACCTCTCCATCCATAACATAACCCTCAGGTATCTTAGGCAATTTAGATCTAGGAGAGCTAGGTCTAATTGGTGTTTCAAGATTTTCAGTTTCAAGTGCTTCATCAGTTTCAATAATTCCTTTCTCTCTAATTCTAGCAATTTTTTCATCAAGAAATTCACCTAGTGGCACATCATCATCAAGAAAAGTACTAGCATCATCATGAGTAGCATTCATAGAGGTAGCATCATCAATAACTTGCGACATATCAGGATTAATAGCATGTGATGGTGTTGCAAGTCTACTCAAAATAGAAGGTGAATCAAGTGCAGAGCTAGATGGCAGTTCCTTACCTTCCCTCGTCTTAGAGGGAAAACTCTTAGTCTTGGTATCTTTCATATTCTTCATAGTGATAAATTAATAATAATCCCAAGTGACTCAACAAATATAGCTATGCTCCCCGGCAACGACGCCAGAAAAAGGTCTTGATAACCCACAAGTATAGGGGATCGCAACAGTTTTCAAGGGTTGAGTATTCAACCCAAATTTGTTGATTCGACACAAGGGGAGCCAAAGAATATTTGCAAGTATTAGTAGCTGAGTTGTCAATTCAACCACACCTGGAGATTCATTATCTGCAGCAATATGATTAGTAGCATAGTAATATGATAGTTTTGATAGCAGTGGTAACCATAATAGTAACGGTAACAGTGATAGCAATGATTTTGTAGCAGTTGTGACAGTAACAATAGCAATAGTAACTTAGCAAGAACAATATGTGAAGAACTCGTAGGCATTGAATCAGTGAAGTCATTGGATGATATTCATCATATAACAGTCATAACCTAGGGTGAAACAAAACTAGCTCCAGTTCATAAATATAATGTAGGCATGTATTCCGTAAATAGTCATACGTGCATATGGAAAGAACTTGCATGACATCTTTTGTCCTACCCTCCCGTGGCAGCGGGCTCCATACGGAAACAAAGGGATATTAAGGCCTCCTTTTAATACAGAACCGGAACAAAGCATTAACACATAGTGAATACATGAACTCCTCAAACTACGGCAGTCACCAAAAAGTATCCCGAATACTGTCACTCCGGGGTTTGTGGATCATAACACGTAGCAGGTGCATATAACTTGCAAGATCGGATCTATAACATAGATATAATGGTGAAAACATAAATGGTTTAGATCTGAGATCATGGCACCCAGGCCCAAAGTGACAAGCATTAAGCATGGCAAAGTCATAGCAACATCAATCTTAGGGGGGGGGGGGGGGGGGGGGGGGGGGGGGGGGGGGGGGGGGGGGGGGGGGGGGGGGGGGGGGGGGGGGGGGGGGGGGGGGGGGGGGGGGGGGGGGGGGGGGGGGGGGGGGGGGGGGGGGGGGGGGGGGGGGGGGGGGGGGGGGGGGGGGGGGGGGGGGGGGGGGGGGGGGGGGGGGGGGGGGGGGGGGGGGGGGGGGGGGGGGGGGGGGGGGGGGGGGGGGGGGGGGGGGGGGGGGGGGGGGGGGGGGGGGGGGGGGGGGGGGGGGGGGGGGGGGGGGGGGGGGGGGGGGGGGGGGGGGGGGGGGGGGGGGGGGGGGGGGGGGGGGGGGGGGGGGGGGGGGGGGGGGGGGGGGGGGGGCAACCCACCTGGGCGCGCCAGGAGGGGGGCACGCCCTGGTGGGTTGTGCTCCCCCAGCGACCCCCCTCTGGTGGTTCTTGGCTCCAGTATTTTTCTTTTATTGTATAAAAATTCTCCAAAAAGTTTCGTTCCAATCCGAGAAATTTTATTTCAGCACAAAAAACAACACCATGGTAGTTCTGCTGAAAACAGCGTCAGTCCGGGTTAGTTTCATTCAAATCATGCAAATTAGAGTCCAAAACAAGAGGAAAAGTGTTAGGAAAAGTAGATACGACGGAGACGTATCAAATAGTACAGCCAGCTGATGGCTATATGATATTGGCATGTCATCTATAGCCAAGCTCGTAGCCGGCAAGTACAATAGTGAGATGCAAAGATGTGCTACTTCATTAATACATGGTCCACCTTTCACTCTCACATAGTGCCTAGGAGCGCGTGTTGCATCTGGCTCTTATTCTGTAGTCGGCTCCTCTTCTCTCCCCTCCATGTCAGCAGAAAAACAATATTTTTATCCTTATAGCCTGCTTACATTAGCTTATTGTACTTGCTCTAAGGTGAGGAGGAGTTGGGCGTGGTAGTGATTGGTGGTCGGATTGAGCAGAGGCACAAGGATGGACGACGCCGGTAGCGACCACCATGCCAGATTATTCCAGAGGCTTACTTTTTTAATTGCTCAACAATGATGTTGTGGGAGATAAGGATGAATGAGGGAAGGCCTTATCTGAGAGAGGTGCGGGGGTATCTTTTTGTAAAATTGTCATGGTTTGCTTTCTATCCGTCGGATATAGATCGAACGGTCTATATTGCAATATGGCAGGCACACCATCATCACCAACTCGGTTTTTTATAAGAGTAGAGATGTGTGATGTTACTCATAGAATTTGCTGAGTTGGACCCGATGTTACTCTTGAAGTTACTCCCACTGTGGTTAGTCTTAGGCCTTGTTCGGTTCAACCTCCTCCCAAAGGGTTTGAAGAGGACAGGGTACAAACTTCAGGGATTTAAAGGTGTGGCTTTGTTTTCGACTAGCTCTACAACCTCAAGGTTTATAAAGCGGACTTCACTCTCCCCTCACCCACACGCGTGGGTACACTCACGGTGGAGCGCATTTGCACACAAAATGGCAGGTAACGTGCCAATTTGACACATCTAGTTGTCCACTTAATGTGGGGTCTGGGACCAAATGTCAGCCATACCAAGTGCGACCTAAACGCGGTGGCGCGGTTATTGATCGAGTTTCTTTTTTACTGGTACATTAAATGAGAAGATGGCTCCCCGCGTATTCAACTTAAAATGATCGCTACAGAGAGAAAAACAATTACTACTCCACTTCGGGACTTGCTTGCTAGGGTTGCTCTCTTCTTCTCACTCTCTCACCCTCTCCAGATCTAAACAAGACGGCGGTGTCCACTCTCTTTGTCTCTCTCTCTCTTCTCACCGGTTGTCACAGATCTGGCCGGATCCCTTTCGCTGGTGGTCGCCGATGGCGAGGGAGTAAGCCGACGTGCGCCGTCTTCTCTGACCTGGCGCCGGCGTGGGAGGTCCCCGCCATCGTGTTGGCAGATCCCGCCGACTGCCTCGCCACATCCCACCGACCGGAGGTATAACTTCTTTTAGAACTGGCCTTGTTCTAATGGCCCAACTCCCCATGTCGTGTCATCCCTTTTTTTCATCAAGTTAGGATTGCTCCCCACGTCGCTGCATCCTGCATGTGGATATTCTTCTAGTATTACAAAGCTCCCCATGTAGCTAGCTCCGTCGGCTTGTCGAACACTCAAACACAACCTAAATTTTTACTATTAGAGGAAAAAAGGTACTGCAGATACTGGCTAACAAACTGATCTCTTGGTTGGAAAGGGAAATAAAGATGCTGGCCTGACCGGTCTCTTGGTCCAAAAAGGACAGAAAGTGTGTGTGGGGGCGGTGGGGGTGGGGGTGGTTGGGTTGGGTCGACAATGCAACTGAGAATGCGCATGTATAGATTTCCTGTGGTCACATAGGAAAGGTCACTGACGAGAACAAAAAAAGGCACAAATCGAGACATGCTTTGCATGTTTGCCGCACTCGGCAACACCTCTGCCTCACCACTTTATGCATCGGTGGATGTAAAACGTGCTTGTGCCTCCCCTGTCTATATGCCCTTACTGCTGCTGTTAATCTAACATCACAGGTAAAATGAAACAATGCCACTATTAATGTGATGTCACTGTTAAGTTATCTGCTGTAAATCTATTGTCATTGATAAACTGAATCAATACCACCACCGTTTTATGAAATGCTTCTGTCTTGCTTTATTTCTCATAAAGAAGTTTTCGGCCGTTACACTAAAATCTGACACCGGTAACATAGCCGCATCTCCGTGGAACTGCACAAAATTTAATTGCACAATGGTTGACACGACAATGTGTTTCTCCTTTCCATATCACCCTTTGTTAGAACGACCGTGCACGTATGTACTGATCAAGTTCTACTGTCAATCTGTCATCATAGAGTAAAAGTGCTATTGTTATGCATGTTAATGTAAGCCCCGTTAATCTAGTGCCAGTGTTGATTTGATGTGATGGCACTTCTTAGTTAAGGGGGGGGGGGGGGGGGGGGGGGGGGGGGGGGGGGGGGGGGGGGGGGGGGGGGGGGGGGGGGGGGGGGGGGGGGGGGGGGGGGGGGGGGGGGGGGGGGGGGGGGGGGGGGGGGGGGGGGGGGGGGGGGGGGGGGGGGGGGGGGGGGGGGGGGGGGGGGGGGGGGGGGGGGGGGGGGGGGGGGGGGGGGGGGGGGGGGGGGGGGGGGGGGGGGGGGGGGGGGGGGGGGGGGGGGGGGGGGGGGGGGGGGGGGGGGGGGGGGGGGGGGGGGGGGGGGGGGGGGGGGGGGGGGGGGGGGGGGGGGGGGGGGGGGGGGGGGGGGGGGGGGGGGGGGGGGGGGGGGGGGGGGGGGGGGGGGGGGGGGGGGGGGGGGGGGGGGAGCTTATTCGTACGTTGGCTTGCTGATTGCAGTGTGGAACGAGCCTGTCATGTCTGGAGGAGCAAACAAGCACTGCAGCCACGCCGTCAATGCAAGATAAAAGAGACCGAGTCATTGATGGCCTGGCCGGCGAGTAGGGGTCATGCAAACAGTGGTGCATTATTTTAGTGGAACTACACAAAAAAGATATTGGGGTTAGTCGGACAAATTTTCTACAGCCACGCGGAAGGAATTGCACTCATCGATTGCATAGAATTTCCTCTGTGCCATCATAGGAGATCCCAAGGTGGAAATCCACTAACCACCTATAAAATTATGCATAATCTTCCTCATGCAGGTCAGTATCCCCTTCGTCCAGATGATCGTGTTTTGTCATGCCGAGCTATTGATATGTGCTACTGTTTTGCGACACCGTTTAAGTACAGCTATTGCTTTCCTATCTTTTCACATTCAGGACAATGAAGATGATTTCAGTGGAACTGCACAAAATGGTCTGATGTTGAGTGATCTCTATTGCCTCCTCTGTTTGCTGCAATGTGTCAGCGTAAATTGCAAGATGAGCCATCAAGCTAGCTGTGGAGTTGCCAACATGCTCAAAGTGCACGCAACATTGAGCAGAAAGAAGCATGTGCGTGCGTAGGGAGGCCCTTTGCTTAGAGAAGCATCGATCATTTTTTCTTTATTTCCACACCTTCTCATAGCTTTGTCTTGGTGATAGTCTTGTGAATCATTTATATGCGTAAACATGCTGCACTTAAGTGCTTGTGAATGTTAGCTAGTATGCATACCGTATGTTGTGAAACTTAGTTTAGTGTGAATGTTGACTAGCGTGTCAACCTTTACAATCTATATTGTGGGCCTATTATTTGACCCCTCATTTGCCGCGCAATGACCAGTGTGAGTGTCTGCATGCAGTACCGCATCCTCTAATTTGGTGGATGTCAAGGCGGCCCGAGAAGGAGCTATAACTTTTTTCCAAGTTGAAAAATGTTACCGATGAGGAGCCATAAGCTGGAGGCGTCTCTTTTTTTCTTTCGAATGGGCAATAAGCTGGAGAGTGTCTCTAATGGGCTGCCTCTAGTACAAGGCCATCCAGTACGAAACACGGGCAGCCGACTAGGTCGATACAAAAGCCTATGCATGTTAAAGCCCATTTGTTTTCATTTTTTGCGAGGAAAAGCCCATATTTCTTGAAGAGGGGTGATCCCAGAAAAACCCTCCTTCCTCCTCGCCTCCACTTACTGCAGCTCACTGGACTCTCCCGCTTTCGTCTCCCCCTAATTCCCCCTCCCCATCTTCCTCACTCGTACAGAAGACCGCCGCTCATCTTCTTCCTCACTCGTACAGAGAACGCCTGCTCCTCTTCTTCCTCGCTCCTACAAAAAAACCCAGCCCTTCTTCTTCCCCACTCACACTGCCACTAGGCTCGTCTCTCGCTACTCTACTCAAACCTGTGAGCTCGGTGCGACGCCCGCAAGGAAAATGGAGTCGGCTGGCCCCATCGCCAAGAAGATGAGGCTCCCGCCAGCGGCGACGGGGGGGGGGGGGGGGGGGGGGGGGGGGGGGGGGGGGGGGGGGGGGGGGGGGGGGGGGGGGGGGGGGGGGGGGGGGGGGGGGGGGGGGGGGGATCTCCCAAACGACATCCTTGGGGAGATCATCTCGCTTCTATCCACCAAGGATTGCTGTCGCACCCAAGTCCTCTCAACTAGGTGGCGCCCTCTATGGTGCGCTACGCCCCTTAATCTCGACTGTCGTCAGCTATCTGTCATTCATGATTTTGAACTCCTCAGAGCCATCATCTCCTCCCACCAGGGCTCTGTTCAATGCCTATGCATCCTGACACGCTACCTACTGCCCATACCCTGCACGGTGGAGGCCTAGCTGACATCCCCTGAATTCAAAAAACTCCAGCAGTTTGAGTTCTACCATTACCACAAAAATTACATACCACGAACCGAAGGCCAAGAATTTGTGCCCATACCACCGTTGTCCATCTCATGGTTTTCCTCCTCTCTCCACACTGCCACCTTCACCCGGTGCCATTTACCAGACGATTTGGTACAAATGCTTCGACTCCCACTGCAAAAAAACTTTCGCTTGTGGTGGTTTATCTGTCGGAGGCCTCACTGCACAGCATCATTCACTCCAGTTGCTGATAACCCACAAGTATATGGGATTGTTTGTAGCCTTCTTCGATAAATAAGAGTGTCGAACCCAACGAGGAGCTAAAGGGGGGGGGGGGGGGGGGGGGGGGGGGGGGGGGGGGGGGGGGGGGGGGGGGGGGGGGGGGGGGGGGGGGGGGGGGGGGGGGGGGGGGGGGGGGGGGGGGGGGGGGGGGGGGGGGGGGGGGGGGGGGGGGGGGGGGGGGGGGGGGGGGGGGGGGGGGGGGGGGGGGGGGGGGGGGGGGGGGGGGGGGGGGGGGGGGGGGGGGGGGGGGGGGGGGGGGGGGGGGGGGGGGGGGGGGGGGGGGGGGGGGGGGGGGGGGGGGGGGGGGGGGGGGGGGGGGGGGGGGGGGGGGGGGGGGGGGGGGGGGGGGGGGGGGGGGGGGGGGGGGGGGGGGGGGGGGGGGGGGGGGGGGGGGGGGGGGGGGGGGGGGGGGGGGGGGGGGGGGGGGGGGGGGGGGGGGGGGGGGGGGGGGGGGGGGGGGGGGGGGGGGGGGGGGGGGGGGGGGGGGGGGGGGGGGGGGGGGGGGGGGGGGGGGGGGGGGGGGGGGGGGGGGGGGGGGGGGGGGGGGGGGGGGGGGGGGGGGGGGGGGGGGGGGGGGGGGGGGGGGGGGGGGGGGGGGGGGGGGGGGGGGGGGGGGGGGGGGGGGGGGGGGGGGGGGGGGGGGGGGGGGGGGGGGGGGGGGGGGGGGGGGGGGGGGGGGGGGGGGGTATCATTGGGAAATAATATATGGAGTTGAGCACCATGTTTAAGTAGAGATTATAGTGGGGAGAAGGGGTGTTACACCGCTGCATAGAGGGGGAGAAAGTTGGTGTTGACGGTAGCAAGGTTGTTGATGTAGATCGCCGTCACGATCCTTGCCCCGGCGGCACTCCGGCGCCACCGGGAGAGAGGGGGAGAGAGCCCGCCTCCTTCTTCTTCTTCCTTGGCCTCCCCCCTAGATGGGAGGAGGGTTCCCCCTCTGGTCCATGGCATCCATGGTGGCGGAGGGGCGGGAGCCCCTAAGAGATTGGATCTACCTCTCTGTTCTCTTTTGTTTCGCGCTCCTGTTTTCTGACCCTTCACCGTTTCTTAAATTGCCGGAGACCCGTAACTCCGATTGCACTGAAATTTTTACACGATTTTTTCCATAAATTATCTTTCTTACGCTCGAAGAAGGGCTCCAACCAACTTACGGGGAGGGCACAAGACACCTGGGCGCACCAGGGGGTGCCCGACGCGCCCCGGTGGGTTGTGGAGGTCGTGGGCCTCCGTTAGCGTTGATTCCACCTCCCAAAAATCATAAATATTCCAAAATAATTCTCCGTAATTTTTTATCGCGTTTGGACTTCGTTTGATATGGATATTCTGCGAAACAAAAAACATGCAACAAACAAGAACTGGCACTGGGCACTGGATCAATAGGTTAGTCCAATAAATCATATAAAATGTTGCCAAAAGTATGTAAAAGTTGTATAATATTGGCATGAAACAATCAAAAATTATAGATACGATGGAGACGTATCAGCATCCCCAAGCTTAATTCCTGCTCGTCCTCGAGGAGGTAAATGATAAAAAAGATAATTTTTGATGTGGAATGCTACCTAACATAATCTTGATCATATATCTAATCATGGCATGAATATTAAGACACGAGTGGTTCAAAGCAATAGTCTATAATTTGACATAAAGACATCAATACTCAGGCATCCCAACAAACAATCGTGTCTTTCAAAATATCAATGCTAAAGAAAGCTATCCCTACAAAATCATATAGTCTTGTCATGCTCTGTCTTCTTAACACAAAGTATTTATCATGCACAACCCGGATGACAAGCCGAGCAATTGGTTCATACTTTTTAACGCGCTTCAGCTTTTTCAACCCTCATGCAATACATGAGCGCAAGCCATGGATATAGCACTATGGGTGGAATAGAGTATGATGATAGGGGTAAATATAGAGAAGACAAAAAAGTAAGAAAGTCTCACACCGACGCGGCTAACCAACGGGCTATGGAGATGCCCTTCAATTGATATCAATGTGAGGAGTAGGGATTGCCATGCAACGAATGCACTAAGAGCTATAAGTGTATGAAAGCTCAAAATGAAAACTAAGTGGGTGTGCATCTAATCCTATAATGAAAAATTCCCAATAGTATATGAAAGTAACAACATCGGAGACTCTCTATATGAAAAACATGGTGCTACTTTGAAGCACAAGTGTGGAATTAGCATGCCCCTTCTCTCTTTTTTTTCCTTTCCTTTTCTTTTTTTTCTCTTTTTTCTCTCTCTTTGTCCAGAGTCTCATCCCGACTTGTGGGGGAATCATAGTCTCCATCATCCTTTCCTCACGGGGGGGGGGGGGGGGGGGGGGGGGGGGGGGGGGGGGGGGGGGGGGGGGGGGGGGGGGGGGGGGGGGGGGGGGGGGGGGGGGGGGGGGGGGGGGGGGGGGGGGGGGGGGGGGGGGGGGGGGGGGGGGGGGGGGGGGGGGGGGGGGGGGGGGGGGGGGGGGGGGGGGGGGGGGGGGGGGGGGGGGGGGGGGGGGGGGGGGGGGGGGGGGGGGGGGGGGGGGGGGGGGGGGGGGGGGGGGGGGGGGGGGGGGGGGGGGGGGGGGGGGGGGGGGGGGGGGGGGGGGGGGGGGGGGGGGGGGGGGGGGGGGGGGGGGGGGGGGGGGGGGGGGGGGGGGGGGGGGGGGGGGGGGGGGGGGGGGGGGGGGGGGGGGGGGGGGGGGGGGGGGGGGGGGGGGGGGGGGGGGGGGGGGGGGGGGGGGGGGGGGGGGGGGGGGGGGGGGGGGGGGGGGGGGGGGGGGGGGGGGGGGGGGGGGGGGGGGGGGGGGGGGGGGGGGGGGGGGGGGGGGGGGGGGGGGGGGGGGGGGGGGGGGGGGGGGGGGGGGGGGGGGGGGGGGGGGGGGGGGGGGGGGGGGGGGGGGGGGGGGGGGGGGGGGGGGGGGGGGGGGGGGGGGGGGGGGGGGGGGGGGGGGGGGGGGGGGGGGGGGGGGGGGGGGGGGGGGGGGGGGGGGGGGGGGGGGGGGGGGGGGGGGGGGGGGGGGGGGGGGGGGGGGGGGGGGGGGGGGGGGGGGGGGGGGGGGGGGGGGGGGGGGGGGGGGGGGGGGGGGGGGGGGGGGGGGGGGGGGGGGGGGGGGGGGGGGGGGGGGGGGGGGGGGGGGGGGGGGGGGGGGGGGGGGGGGGGGGGGGGGGGGGGGGGGGGGGGGGGGGGGGGGGGGGGGGGGGGGGGGGGGGGGGGGGGGGGGGGGGGGGGGGGGGGGGGGGGGGGGGGGGGGGGGGGGGGGGGGGGGGGGGGGGGGGGGGGGGGGGGGGGGGGGGGGGGGGGGGGGGGGGGGGGGGGGGGGGGGGGGGGGGGGGGGGGGGGGGGGGGGGGGGGGGGGGGGGGGGGGGGGGGGGGGGGGGGGGGGGGGGGGGGGGGGGGGGGGGGGGGGGGGGGGGGGGGGGGGGGGGGGGGGGGGGGGGGGGGGGGGGGGGGGGGGGGGGGGGGGGGGGGGGGGGGGGGGGGGGGGGGGGGGGGGGGGGGGGGGGGGGGGGGGGGGGGGGGGGGGGGGGGGGGGGGGGGGGGGGGGGGGGGGGGGGGGGGGGGGGGGGGGGGGGGGGGGGGGGGGGGGGGGGGGGGGGGGGGGGGGGGGGGGGGGGGGGGGGGGGGGGGGGGGGGGGGGGGGGGGGGGGGGGGGGGGGGGGGGGGGGGGGGGGGGGGGGGGGGGGGGGGGGGGGGGGGGGGGGGGGGGGGGGGGGGGGGGGGGGGGGGGGGGGGGGGGGGGGGGGGGGGGGGGGGGGGGGGGGGGGGGGGGGGGGGGGGGGGGGGGGGGGGGGGGGGGGGGGGGGGGGGGGGGGGGGGGGGGGGGGGGGGGGGGGGGGGGGGGGGGGGGGGGGGGGGGGGGGGGGGGGGGGGGGGGGGGGGGGGGGGGGGGGGGGGGGGGGGGGGGGGGGGGGGGGGGGGGGGGGGGGGGGGGGGGGGGGGGGGGGGGGGGGGGGGGGGGGGGGGGGGGGGGGGGGGGGGGGGGGGGGGGGGGGGGGGGGGGGGGGGGGGGGGGGGGGGGGGGGGGGGGGGGGGGGGGGGGGGGGGGGGGGGGGGGGGGGGGGGGGGGGGGGGGGGGGGGGGGGGGGGGGGGGGGGGGGGGGGGGGGGGGGGGGGGGGGGGGGGGGGGGGGGGGGGGGGGGGGGGGGGGGGGGGGGGGGGGGGGGGGGGGGGGGGGGGGGGGGGGGGGGGGGGGGGGGGGGGGGGGGGGGGGGGGGGGGGGGGGGGGGGGGGGGGGGGGGGGGGGGGGGGGGGGGGGGGGGGGGGGGGGGGGGGGGGGGGGGGGGGGGGGGGGGGGGGGGGGGGGGGGGGGGGGGGGGGGGGGGGGGGGGGGGGGGGGGGGGGGGGGGGGGGGGGGGGGGGGGGGGGGGGGGGGGGGGGGGGGGGGGGGGGGGGGGGGGGGGGGGGGGGGGGGGGGGGGGGGGGGGGGGGGGGGGGGGGGGGGGGGGGGGGGGGGGGGGGGGGGGGGGGGGGGGGGGGGGGGGGGGGGGGGGGAGTTTCATAGGTGGGAATTCTAGTAGCTCTAGTTCTTTTTCCACGGATATTGGTTTGAGATTGGGATTTCTTACCGATTATTCGTTCTTGATCCGTACCTTGTTGATTTATTTCTCTACCTAAATTCTAAGTGGCTTCTCAATTTATGGATATGTGACCATTTCAAGAGGAATGCATTCGTTCATTTTGTTCGGATGTGAAGACTATACGTTGCAATTTTCATTCCGTTGGATTCAGCTTCAATATTTGTCTATCAATGTGCTAATGGATGTCAACCTCTTCAGGATGGCTCCTCCAATGCGCACGACTCCGAATTCTGATCCGCCACCACCTCCACCTCCTCCGAAGGCATGGCAAGCTGTGATGGCCGCAACCAATGCAAACACATAGTTGATCATGCAAATTCTCCAAGAGCGCAATCAAGGCAACCAAGGGAACCAAGGCAACAATCAGAATCACTATGCTACACTCAACCAGTTCCTTGCTAACGGGCCAAAGACTTTCAGCAATTGTGTTGAGGCAACCGATGCTAACGATTGGCTTGTGGATCTGTGCAAGCATTTCGAGTGCAGTAATGTCAGGCCTGAGGACTTTGTCAAGTTTGCTTCCTTCCAACTCAAAGATCAAGCTGCGGAATGGTTCCAGCGGTACAAGGATTCCAGAGGTGGACGTGTGATCACTTGGGATGAATTCCGTCAAGATTTCCGAGCTCATCATATTCCCCAAAGCGTGGTTGAAAGAAAGCGTGAGGAATTCCGCAACATGAAGCAAGGCTCTTTGTCTGTCTATGACCACAACAAGTTGTTTCAAAAGCTCGCCCGCTTTGCCAAGCAGGACGTCCCTGATAAGAAGGGCATGATATACCAGTTCAGGGGTGGTCTCAGAGAAGAAATTCAGCTTGCTCTTGTTCTCTTTGAGCCCTTGAGATACGATGAGTTCTACAACATGTCACTGAAGTAAGAGGCTGCTCAATTGAGGTGTGATGCTTCCAAGAAGTGAGTCAGAGATGCTACTCCTTCTTCCTCTACTCAAGTGGCCAAGCAGCAGAAGTATTGGCTTCCTCCTCCTCCGTTCCGTCAGCCGTATCAGCAGAAGAGCAAAGGTGGCAGTGGATCTTCCTACCCACCCAACCCCTGTGGCTCACAGATTACTATTACACCAGATGCAGGGCCCGATGATTCCACTCCAGGTGACGCGATTGAGCTCAAGTGGGAGTTCGACAAAGACTCTCAACGTTACTATGTTTCCTTTCCTGATGATCTATAGTGGTGCCCAGTTGGGGGTGATCGGGACCGTGTCGCATGTTGCGTTCTCTTTTATTTTGGTGCCGTAGTCGGGCATGAGTGTTTGGTTGATGTAATGTTGTTTATGTACTTTATTGACGTGGCGAGTGTAAGCCAACTATCTTATCTCCCCTTTTATTATCATATTACATGGGATGTTGTGAAGATTGCCTAACTTGCGACATATGCCTTCAATGCGATTATGCCTCTAAGTCGTTCCTCGACACGTGGGAGATATAGTCGCATCAAGGGTGTTACAAGTTGGTAATCAGAGCCTTCCCCGACCTTAGGAGCCCCATTGCTTGATCGTTTGTAGCAGCCGAGTTGTGTCTAGAAAAATGTTTTGAGTCATTTAGGAATTATATATCGGAGAGTTTGGGAATTCTTTTTACTTCCCAGTCTCCTCATCGCTCTGGTAAGGCATCCTGACGTAGAGTTTTGACTCTTCTCTTCTCAAATTTCACTAAAAAAATTTAGGATCACGCGGGTATCTTGGAATCGTTCTGATGGTTTTATGATTAGAACATTGTCTTGGTGCCTCCTGTCAGGGGTTTTGTGGAAGTGTCCCGGGGAGTTGAGCTCTGAGGTGTTGTCGTCATAATTTTATCGTTGCAGTTTTGGAATACTTGAGTTTTAGCACGCCGACATCAAAAATCTCTTTTATGCAGTTCGTTGGTGAGATAACCTCGACGCCACCCAGTACTGGGGCGGGAGTTCATGAGTATCGCCATAACTTGTATAACGGATGCTTTTCGAAGGTTGAGGTAGATGGTTTCCGAAGTTTTTCTCGATTATGTCTTGAAGGATGGATACAGCTGGATGTAGGATTTGCTAGAATTGGGTGAGTTATTATGCTTCCCCTGTATCCCCAACACCTGATTGCATAACCGGAAAGGTTCGGGGGGGGGGGGGGGGGGGGGGGGGGGGGGGGGGGGGGGGGGGGGGGGGGGGGGGGGGGGGGGGGGGGGGGGGGGGGGGGGGGGGGGGGGGGGGGGGGGGGGGGGGGGGGGGGGGGGGGGGGGGGGGGGGGGGGGGGGGGGGGGGGGGGGGGGGGGGGGGGGGGGGGGGGGGGGGGGGGGGGGGGGGGGGGGGGGGGGGGGGGGGGGGGGGGGGGGGGGGGGGGGGGGGGGGGGGGGGGGGGGGGGGGGGGGGGGGGGGGGGGGGGGGGGGGGGGGGGGGGGGGGGGGGGGGGGGGGGGGGGGGGGGGGGGGGGGGGGGGGGGGGGGGGGGGGGGGGGGGGGGGGGGGGGGGGGGGGGGGGGGGGGGGGGGGGGGGGGGGGGGGGGGGGGGGGGGGGGGGGGGGGGGGGGGGGGGGGGGGGGGGGGGGGGGGGGGGGGGGGGGGGGGGGGGGGGGGGGGGGGGGGGGGGGGGGGGGGGGGGGGGGGGGGGGGGGGGGGGGGGGGGGGGGGGGGGGGGGGGGGGGGGGGGGGGGGGGGGGGGGGGGGGGGGGGGGGGGGGGGGGGGGGGGGGGGGGGGGGGGGGGGGGGGGGGGGGGGGGGGGGGGGGGGGGGGGGGGGGGGGGGGGGGGGGGGGGGGGGGGGGGGGGGGGGGGGGGGGGGGGGGGGGGGGGGGGGGGGGGGGGGGGGGGGGGGGGGGGGGGGGGGGGGGGGGGGGGGGGGGGGGGGGGGGGGGGGGGGGGGGGGGGGGGGGGGGGGGGGGGGGGGGGGGGGGGGGGGGGGGGGGGGGGGGGGGGGGGGGGGGGGGGGGGGGGGGGGGGGGGGGGGGGGGGGGGGGGGGGGGGGGGGGGGGGGGGGGGGGGGGGGGGGGGGGGGGGGGGGGGGGGGGGGGGGGGGGGGGGGGGGGGGGGGGGGGGGGGGGGGGGGGGGGGGGGGGGGGGGGGGGGGGGGGGGGGGGGGGGGGGGGGGGGGGGGGGGGGGGGGGGGGGGGGGGGGGGGGGGGGGGGGGGGGGGGGGGGGGGGGGGGGGGGGGGGGGGGGGGGGGGGGGGGGGGGGGGGGGGGGGGGGGGGGGGGGGGGGGGGGGGGGGGGGGGGGGGGGGGGGGGGGGGGGGGGGGGGGGGGGGGGGGGGGGGGGGGGGGGGGGGGGGGGGGGGGGGGGGGGGGGGGGGGGGGGGGGGGGGGGGGGGGGGGGGGGGGGGGGGGGGGGGGGGGGGGGGGGGGGGGGGGGGGGGGGGGGGGGGGGGGGGGGGGGGGGGGGGGGGGGGGGGGGGGGGGGGGGGGGGGGGGGGGGGGGGGGGGGGGGGGGGGGGGGGGGGGGGGGGGGGGGGGGGGGGGGGGGGGGGGGGGGGGGGGGGGGGGGGGGGGGGGGGGGGGGGGGGGGGGGGGGGGGGGGGGGGGGGGGGGGGGGGGGGGGGGGGGGGGGGGGGGGGGGGGGGGGGGGGGGGGGGGGGGGGGGGGGGGGGGGGGGGGGGGGGGGGGGGGGGGGGGGGGGGGGGGGGGGGGGGGGGGGGGGGGGGGGGGGGGGGGGGGGGGGGGGGGGGGGGGGGGGGGGGGGGGGGGGGGGGGGGGGGGGGGGGGGGGGGGGGGGGGGGGGGGGGGGGGGGGGGGGGGGGGGGGGGGGGGGGGGGGGGGGGGGGGGGGGGGGGGGGGGGGGGGGGGGGGGGGGGGGGGGGGGGGGGGGGGGGGGGGGGGGGGGGGGGGGGGGGGGGGGGGGGGGGGGGGGGGGGGGGGGGGGGGGGGGGGGGGGGGGGGGGGGGGGGGGGGGGGGGGGGGGGGGGGGGGGGGGGGGGGGGGGGGGGGGGGGGGGGGGGGGGGGGGGGGGGGGGGGGGGGGGGGGGGGGGGGGGGGGGGGGGGGGGGGGGGGGGGGGGGGGGGGGGGGGGGGGGGGGGGGGGGGGGGGGGGGGGGGGGGGGGGGGGGGGGGGGGGGGGGGGGGGGGGGGGGGGGGGGGGGGGGGGGGGGGGGGGGGGGGGGGGGGGGGGGGGGGGGGGGGGGGGGGGGGGGGGGGGGGGGGGGGGGGGGGGGGGGGGGGGGGGGGGGGGGGGGGGGGGGGGGGGGGGGGGGGGGGGGGGGGGGGGGGGGGGGGGGGGGGGGGGGGGGGGGGGGGGGGGGGGGGGGGGGGGGGGGGGGGGGGGGGGGGGGGGGGGGGGGGGGGGGGGGGGGGGGGGGGGGGGGGGGGGGGGGGGGGGGGGGGGGGGGGGGGGGGGGGGGGGGGGGGGGGGGGGGGGGGGGGGGGGGGGGGGGGGGGGGGGGGGGGGGGGGGGGGGGGGGGGGGGGGGGGGGGGGGGGGGGGGGGGGGGGGGGGGGGGGGGGGGGGGGGGGGGGGGGGGGGGGGGGGGGGGGGGGGGGGGGGGGGGGGGGGGGGGGGGGGGGGGGGGGGGGGGGGGGGGGGGGGGGGGGGGGGGGGGGGGGGGGGGGGGGGGGGGGGGGGGGGGGGGGGGGGGGGGGGGGGGGGGGGGGGGGGGGGGGGGGGGGGGGGGGGGGGGGGGGGGGGGGGGGGGGGGGGGGGGGGGGGGGGGGGGGGGGGGGGGGGGGGGGGGGGGGGGGGGGGGGGGGGGGGGGGGGGGGGGGGGGGGGGGGGGGGGGGGGGGGGGGGGGGGGGGGGGGGGGGGGGGGGGGGGGGGGGGGGGGGGGGGGGGGGGGGGGGGGGGGGGGGGGGGGGGGGGGGGGGGGGGGGGGGGGGGGGGGGGGGGGGGGGGGGGGGGGGGGGGGGGGGGGGGGGGGGGGGGGGGGGGGGGGGGGGGGGGGGGGGGGGGGGGGGGGGGGGGGGGGGGGGGGGGGGGGGGGGGGGGGGGGGGGGGGGGGGGGGGGGGGGGGGGGGGGGGGGGGGGGGGGGGGGGGGGGGGGGGGGGGGGGGGGGGGGGGGGGGGGGGGGGGGGGGGGGGGGGGGGGGGGGGGGGGGGGGGGGGGGGGGGGGGGGGGGGGGGGGGGGGGGGGGGGGGGGGGGGGGGGGGGGGGGGGGGGGGGGGGGGGGGGGGGGGGGGGGGGGGGGGGGGGGGGGGGGGGGGGGGGGGGGGGGGGGGGGGGGGGGGGGGGGGGGGGGGGGGGGGGGGGGGGGGGGGGGGGGGGGGGGGGGGGGGGGGGGGGGGGGGGGGGGGGGGGGGGGGGGGGGGGGGGGGGGGGGGGGGGGGGGGGGGGGGGGGGGGGGGGGGGGGGGGGGGGGGGGGGGGGGGGGGGGGGGGGGGGGGGGGGGGGGGGGGGGGGGGGGGGGGGGGGGGGGGGGGGGGGGGGGGGGGGGGGGGGGGGGGGGGGGGGGGGGGGGGGGGGGGGGGGGGGGGGGGGGGGGGGGGGGGGGGGGGGGGGGGGGGGGGGGGGGGGGGGGGGGGGGGGGGGGGGGGGGGGGGGGGGGGGGGGGGGGGGGGGGGGGGGGGGGGGGGGGGGGGGGGGGGGGGGGGGGGGGGGGGGGGGGGGGGGGGGGGGGGGGGGGGGGGGGGGGGGGGGGGGGGGGGGGGGGGGGGGGGGGGGGGGGGGGGGGGGGGGGGGGGGGGGGGGGGGGGGGGGGGGGGGGGGGGGGGGGGGGGGGGGGGGGGGGGGGGGGGGGGGGGGGGGGGGGGGGGGGGGGGGGGGGGGGGGGGGGGGGGGGGGGGGGGGGGGGGGGGGGGGGGGGGGGGGGGGGGGGGGGGGGGGGGGGGGGGGGGGGGGGGGGGGGGGGGGGGGGGGGGGGGGGGGGGGGGGGGGGGGGGGGGGGGGGGGGGGGGGGGGGGGGGGGGGGGGGGGGGGGGGGGGGGGGGGGGGGGGGGGGGGGGGGGGGGGGGGGGGGGGGGGGGGGGGGGGGGGGGGGGGGGGGGGGGGGGGGGGGGGGGGGGGGGGGGGGGGGGGGGGGGGGGGGGGGGGGGGGGGGGGGGGGGGGGGGGGGGGGGGGGGGGGGGGGGGGGGGGGGGGGGGGGGGGGGGGGGGGGGGGGGGGGGGGGGGGGGGGGGGGGGGGGGGGGGGGGGGGGGGGGGGGGGGGGGGGGGGGGGGGGGGGGGGGGGGGGGGGGGGGGGGGGGGGGGGGGGGGGGGGGGGGGGGGGGGGGGGGGGGGGGGGGGGGGGGGGGGGGGGGGGGGGGGGGGGGGGGGGGGGGGGGGGGGGGGGGGGGGGGGGGGGGGGGGGGGGGGGGGGGGGGGGGGGGGGGGGGGGGGGGGGGGGGGGGGGGGGGGGGGGGGGGGGGGGGGGGGGGGGGGGGGGGGGGGGGGGGGGGGGGGGGGGGGGGGGGGGGGGGGGGGGGGGGGGGGGGGGGGGGGGGGGGGGGGGGGGGGGGGGGGGGGGGGGGGGGGGGGGGGGGGGGGGGGGGGGGGGGGGGGGGGGGGGGGGGGGGGGGGGGGGGGGGGGGGGGGGGGGGGGGGGGGGGGGGGGGGGGGGGGGGGGGGGGGGGGGGGGGGGGGGGGGGGGGGGGGGGGGGGGGGGGGGGGGGGGGGGGGGGGGGGGGGGGGGGGGGGGGGGGGGGGGGGGGGGGGGGGGGGGGGGGGGGGGGGGGGGGGGGGGGGGGGGGGGGGGGGGGGGGGGGGGGGGGGGGGGGGGGGGGGGGGGGGGGGGGGGGGGGGGGGGGGGGGGGGGGGGGGGGGGGGGGGGGGGGGGGGGGGGGGGGGGGGGGGGGGGGGGGGGGGGGGGGGGGGGGGGGGGGGGGGGGGGGGGGGGGGGGGGGGGGGGGGGGGGGGGGGGGGGGGGGGGGGGGGGGGGGGGGGGGGGGGGGGGGGGGGGGGGGGGGGGGGGGGGGGGGGGGGGGGGGGGGGGGGGGGGGGGGGGGGGGGGGGGGGGGGGGGGGGGGGGGGGGGGGGGGGGGGGGGGGGGGGGGGGGGGGGGGGGGGGGGGGGGGGGGGGGGGGGGGGGGGGGGGGGGGGGGGGGGGGGGGGGGGGGGGGGGGGGGGGGGGGGGGGGGGGGGGGGGGGGGGGGGGGGGGGGGGGGGGGGGGGGGGGGGGGGGGGGGGGGGGGGGGGGGGGGGGGGGGGGGGGGGGGGGGGGGGGGGGGGGGGGGGGGGGGGGGGGGGGGGGGGGGGGGGGGGGGGGGGGGGGGGGGGGGGGGGGGGGGGGGGGGGGGGGGGGGGGGGGGGGGGGGGGGGGGGGGGGGGGGGGGGGGGGGGGGGGGGGGGGGGGGGGGGGGGGGGGGGGGGGGGGGGGGGGGGGGGGGGGGGGGGGGGGGGGGGGGGGGGGGGGGGGGGGGGGGGGGGGGGGGGGGGGGGGGGGGGGGGGGGGGGGGGGGGGGGGGGGGGGGGGGGGGGGGGGGGGGGGGGGGGGGGGGGGGGGGGGGGGGGGGGGGGGGGGGGGGGGGGGGGGGGGGGGGGGGGGGGGGGGGGGGGGGGGGGGGGGGGGGGGGGGGGGGGGGGGGGGGGGGGGGGGGGGGGGGGGGGGGGGGGGGGGGGGGGGGGGGGGGGGGGGGGGGGGGGGGGGTGACAGAGAGAAACGAGAGGGGGTTTGAGTGGTTAGGAGAGACAACAGAGGGAGGAGGGCGTCGAGGTCATGGCCTGGTTGGGTACTCCGGCGAGGTACTTGGCGGGCGACGGGGTCCTCCATGGCGGGTCCTGAGACGGCGATGGAAATGGTGGCCATGGTAGCAGGGCGACCTCCTGTTGCTCCTGTACCTGGCAAGACAGAGAGAGAATTTGAGAAAGAGCGAGAGAGACCGAAAGAGACGACGAAGAGATAGGAGGGCAGGGAAGGAGGCGCAGCTTTGCTGTGGTTGGGCGACGGCGGAAATCAAGGGAGTTGGTCGGGGCCGCTGGTTGGATCTGGCAGGAGAGGAAAACGAGGAGGAACTGGATTGGGGAAGATCCCGATGGGGATTTGGTGGAGTGTGGCGGCGGCTGAGGGGGGCAAATGACCTAGTTTTAGGGTTTGGTCTGACATATATATAGCAAAAGGATTTTTGGGTAGGGCTAATCCGTCCCTCCGATCGTAACTGGACGGTCAGGAAAAATAGGCTAGGGAGCCCAAATAAGAAAACAATGACGTTTTGTAGATGTTTGGGGATGATCCGGACACAACGGTGGCGACAGTCCGGGTCGGGTCCGGGGAAGTTTCGGGCGCGCACGTGAGGGGTCGGTTGGAACTCGTGGCTGTGCAGAAGGGCTTGAGCTGAGAGAAGAGAAGAGAGAGAGGCCCGACGACTATTTTCGGAGATCGAAAACATCCGACGAAAAGACCGGCTATACTGCCGCTATAGTTATCCGTTGGGGCGTCAAACGGACTCCGAACGCCATGAAACTTGGCAGGCGGTCTACTAACAACAAAACAACACCGCACGCCAACTTCACATTCCGAGAACATTTTCCGGCCACTTATAAAATACTATTTCGGACATGCCGCGGGTGCATGCGGGGGGGGGGGGGGGGCGGGGTAACCCGGACGGATGCAATTTTTTTAAAAAAATGATGATGCAATGCACATGATGACATGGCAAGATGCAACACGCAAGAAGATGACATGGCAACAACAACGAATAACTGGACGACACCTGGCACATCGGTCTCGGGGCGTTACAACACTCCACCACTATGAGAGGATCTCGTCCCGAGATCTAGAATGGCACCGGAGGGAAAACGAAAGAGAAAGAGAAGAGGTAAAACTAAGTTGCTCCTTTGACAAACGAGTGAAACCAAAGAACCTTGAAAAGGTTGAGCAAAATGATAGAAAGAAGCCATGGAGAAGAACAAAGTTGAAAGCACTCCGTTAAGAAAGAGGAACAAGGAAGAACAAATTCAAACAGCACTCCTGTTGATAAGGGATGCAAGACTTGATAAAATGAAAGAACTTGAGCAGCGGGCACACACTCCGGTTAAATGGATAAGCACGAAAAGAACATGATCCTGACAGAACGAAAAGATGGGTTGAAGAGAGCAACATCACAAAGCCTCCGGAACAAAATTATGAATCGAATGGAATGAACGAAGGAAAACAAGATCTTGAGGGAGCACCCTTACCACAATTGCTAGAACGGGATTGTTGGAAAACCAACAACGAAAAGAATAAGCTTGATATGGTCTTGTGGAGTACATCCCAAATTAAGAGATGACAACCTGCCACTCACGGGAAAAGAATTGGATTGATATGAACAAGGAGACGAGAAAGTAATTCACCGGGAGGATAACGAAGAACTTGGGTCCTTTATAAGCACTATAGATAGCAACATCCTTAGGGAAGGTTTAAGGTGAAATATAACCCAAGATAACTCCAATGACGAGATTAATGGATTTAAAATACCTCATTGTTAACAATGTGTGAATCATGAAGCATGAACTCAAATTATGAAGAATGACATAATACCACCTCCAAAGATACGGTAGAAAGAAATTGCACTCCGGATTGCAAGATGAAGAAAACTTGAGCTCCTTTGAAAAGAATCTCAATGAACACTTCGAGAAGGAATTAAATCCTTGATGAACCACCATGTAGAACCTCCATGAAGAACTCCGGTAAACAAAAGAAACAGAAAATGAAAACACAAGGTGAATCCTTGCAATGATTTAGATGGATCTCCGTGATAATTAGAGCTTGGAACTCCGGGAAAGAAAAGATGAACCAATTGAAACTGAGAATTTGATGAACCTCCGGAATAATTGAATTTACTCGATGAAAGTAGAATAAGAATTACATTATGCTTATCCTTCACCAATTAAATTGATGACAAGCAACAGATCGCATACGACTTATTCTCGTAGAAAGGATTAAGATAGATATAGCGCAATCATGAGAAGGTTTTCGACGAGCCACCGGTAGGATTGGTAAGCACGAATGCATAGATATGATACCCGAAGGAAGAAAACTCTTGAACGAACCACCGTAAGAATTGAAAGGAATGATTAAAACATGAAGGCACACCGGGAAGAATTAGCAATTAAACGAAGATGCCTGAGAGAATTTAGACCGATGAGAACGAAAAGATTACGAGTTGATAAGAGAATACTTGAATGAAGCACCGGTAAGATTGGAGAATGATAACTGATAGCTGAGAATGAATAAGTCTTCTGAAATGATGGGCTCCGGAGAATCAAATTGAAAAGAATCTTGAATTGCTCCGGATAGGTGAAAAGAATTCTCACAATCAAAAATAATTATGAGAGGATGACATCAAGCTAGAATCACGAATCTTGAAAAGAATGGAGCAAAATTTAAGAGAAACTCTTCTTCGGTCTTCAAATGCAGAGAATGACGATGAGAAACACCACCATGAATTGTTGAGACACTCCGGAAGAATCAAAAGCGAAGAGGTTGAGCCAACGATGAAAAGAATTTGAAAGTGATATTGGAGAAATACATATGACTGATGATAACTCATTCTTACGTCAAACTTGGAAAAGAATTGAAAATAACTCCGGAGAAAGAGAAGAAGAGTCAGGCAAGGTCCTGGGAAAAGACCTGTGGGTTAGGGCCCACTCAAAAGAAACAACGTTGAAAAGGTCGCTTGGAAGATAGATTACACCGGTTGAATTAAAAGACTTGAAAGAGATAACAATCTCGAAAGAGCTTGAATGAATGAGAATACGCACTAGCATCTTCTGAGATATCTTTAGCACTCCGGAACAATAGAATAGCGAGAAGTGAATGAATATGAGCAGCACCAGCATGATAGGGTATTTGAAATGAGGAGAAAGATATGATCAATAACGCTTGAATTTAAACCACCGGAGAAGAAAAAATGAGTAAAGGGTGACGAACTTGAAGCTCCATTAGAATCTTCATGAGAATCATCGGACACAAACATTGAAAGAAAAGAATGGAGAGACTTCCATCGATACCATGGATACTTGATTAAGGAATCTGAGTCCTTAAGAAACAAGGGTGGGAGGGAGGGATAACAAAGACAACATAGGATGGATGAACGAACACCATTTAGAAAGATGAGATTGAATCTTGCAGATGTTGAACATGAACGGATCCGCTTGGCGAGAGACACACCAGTTGAAAAGGCTTGACATGACAAAATCGATTATCATGAAGGATTAGTATTCACATGAGAACACCGCTTAGGAAAAGGCATGGAATCAACACTTGACATAGAAGCAACTCGAATTTCACAACTCAAAACGAAACAAAGGATTGGCTTGCAGAATAAGCCGGAACAAACATATGATAGAGATTTCGTCCAAAGTTTTCGTGGTGGGGCCTACAGGGGCTCGATCGTATAGCACCATCATGTACAAGGCAGTGCACATGACATATGAAGCGTCCCCGAGTCGGCATAGCCAAGAACTCTTTAAGACACAACGAGACCACTGTAAAACCAACCGTGAATAGGCGGACCACTAGACGTCGAACCCCAATGTCATATCATATATCTGTTGGAAAGATATCCTAAGAGCTACTTGAATTCCCACCTATGAAACTCCCGAAATTTTCCGGTTATGCAATCAGGTGTTGGGGATACAGGGGAAGCATAATATCTCATATCTCACCCAAACTAGCAAATCCTACATCCAGCTGTATCCATCCTTCAACACATAACCAAGAAACCTTCGGAAATCGTCTACCTCAACCTTCGAAAAGCATCCTTATATAAGTTATGGCAATACTCCCGAACTCCCGCCCCAGTACTGGGTGGCATCGAGGTTATCTCACCAACGAACTGCATAAAAGAGATTTTCGATGTCGGCGTACTAAACTCAGGTATTCCAGAATTGCAACAATAAAATTATGACGACAACACCTCGGAGCTCAACTCCCCGGGACACTTCCACAAAACCCCTGACAGATGGCACCAAGACAATGTTCTCATCATAAAACCATCGGAACGATTCCAAGATACCCGCGTGATCCTAATTTGTTTTTGTGAAATTTGAGAACAGAAGAGTTAAAACTCTACGTCAGGATGCCTTACCAGAGCGATGAGGAGACTGGGAAGTAAAAAGAATTCCTAAACTCTCCGATATATAATTCCTAAATGAATCAAAACATTTTTCTAGACACAACTCGGCCGCTAAAAACGATCAATCAGTGGGGCTCCTAAGGTCGGGGAAGGCTCTGATACCAACTTGTAACGCCCTCGATGCGGCTATATCTCCCACGTGTCGAAGCACGACTTAGAGGCATAACCGCATTGAAAGCAATGTCGCAACTGAGGTAATCTTCACACAACCCAGGTAATACATAAGGGAAAGAGATACATAGTTGGCTTACAATCGCCACTTCACACAAATACATGAATAAAGCATTACATCATCCAAACACACTCAAGGTCCGACTATGGAACCCAAAATAAAAGAAGAACCCCAAATGCGACACGGTCCCCGATCAACCCCAACTGGGCTCCACTACTGATCAACTAGATCGAAACAACACAAAGGACAAGATCTTCATCGAGCTCCTCCTGAGCTTGGTGGCATCATCTGCACGGACTCATCGACACCTGCAAGCTGGTTTTGGAAGTATCTGTGAGTCACGGCGACTCAGCAATCTCGCACCCTCGCGATCAAGACTATTTAACCTTATGAGTAAGGCAAAGGTATGAGGTCGAGCTGCGGCAAGCGACTAGCATATATGGTGGCTAACATACGCAAATGAGAGCGAGAAGAGAAGGCAAAAGCACGGTCGAACAACTATGATCAAGAAGTGATCCTAGAACAACCTACGTCAAGCATAACTCCAACACCGTGTTCACTTCCCGGACTCCGCCGAGAAGAGACCTTCACGGTAACACACGCGGTTGATGTATTTTAATTAAGGTCAACTTCAGGTTTCCTACAACCGGACATTAACAAATTCCCATCTGCCCATAACCGCGGGCACGGCTTTCGAAAGTTCAAGTCCCTGCAGGGGTGTCCCAACTGGGGGGGGGGGGGGGGGGGGGGGGGGGGGGGGGGGGGGGGGGGGGGGGGGGGGGGGGGGGGGGGGGGGGGGGGGGGGGGGGGGGGGGGGGGGGGGGGGGGGGGGGGGGGGGGGGGGGGGGGGGGGGGGGGGGGGGGGGGGGGGGGGGGGGGGGGGGGGGGGGGGGGGGGGGGGGGGGGGGGGGGGGGGGGGGGGGGGGGGGGGGGGGGGGGGGGGGGGGGGGGGGGGGGGGGGGGGGGGGGGGGGGGGGGGGGGGGGGGGGGGGGGGGGGGGGGGGGGGGGGGGGGGGGGGGGGGGGGGGGGGGGGGGGGGGGGGGGGGGGGGGGGGGGGGGGGGGGGGGGGGGGGGGGGGGGGGGGGGGGGGGGGGGGGGGGGGGGGGGGGGGGGGGGGGGGGGGGGGGGGGGGGGGGGGGGGGGGGGGGGGGGGGGGGGGGGGGGGGGGGGGGGGGGGGGGGGGGGGGGGGGGGGGGGGGGGGGGGGGGGGGGGGGGGGGGGGGGGGGGGGGGGGGGGGGGGGGGGGGGGGGGGGGGGGGGGGGGGGGGGGGGGGGGGGGGGGGGGGGGGGGGGGGGGGGGGGGGGGGGGGGGGGGGGGGGGGGGGGGGGGGGGGGGGGGGGGGGGGGGGGGGGGGGGGGGGGGGGGGGGGGGGGGGGGGGGGGGGGGGGGGGGGGGGGGGGGGGGGGGGGGGGGGGGGGGGGGGGGGGGGGGGGGGGGGGGGGGGGGGGGGGGGGGGGGGGGGGGGGGGGGGGGGGGGGGGGGGGGGGGGGGGGGGGGGGGGGGGGGGGGGGGGGGGGGGGGGGGGGGGGGGGGGGGGGGGGGGGGGGGGGGGGGGGGGGGGGGGGGGGGGGGGGGGGGGGGGGGGGGGGGGGGGGGGGGGGGGGGGGGGGGGGGGGGGGGGGGGGGGGGGGGGGGGGGGGGGGGGGGGGGGGGGGGGGGGGGGGGGGGGGGGGGGGGGGGGGGGGGGGGGGGGGGGGGGGGGGGGGGGGGGGGGGGGGGGGGGGGGGGGGGGGGGGGGGGGGGGGGGGGGGGGGGGGGGGGGGGGGGGGGGGGGGGGGGGGGGGGGGGGGGGGGGGGGGGGGGGGGGGGGGGGGGGGGGGGGGGGGGGGGGGGGGGGGGGGGGGGGGGGGGGGGGGGGGGGGGGGGGGGGGGGGGGGGGGGGGGGGGGGGGGGGGGGGGGGGGGGGGGGGGGGGGGGGGGGGGGGGGGGGGGGGGGGGGGGGGGGGGGGGGGGGGGGGGGGGGGGGGGGGGGGGGGGGGGGGGGGGGGGGGGGGGGGGGGGGGGGGGGGGGGGGGGGGGGGGGGGGGGGGGGGGGGGGGGGGGGGGGGGGGGGGGGGGGGGGGGGGGGGGGGGGGGGGGGGGGGGGGGGGGGGGGGGGGGGGGGGGGGGGGGGGGGGGGGGGGGGGGGGGGGGGGGGGGGGGGGGGGGGGGGGGGGGGGGGGGGGGGGGGGGGGGGGGGGGGGGGGGGGGGGGGGGGGGGGGGGGGGGGGGGGGGGGGGGGGGGGGGGGGGGGGGGGGGGGGGGGGGGGGGGGGGGGGGGGGGGGGGGGGGGGGGGGGGGGGGGGGGGGGGGGGGGGGGGGGGGGGGGGGGGGGGGGGGGGGGGGGGGGGGGGGGGGGGGGGGGGGGGGGGGGGGGGGGGGGGGGGGGGGGGGGGGGGGGGGGGGGGGGGGGGGGGGGGGGGGGGGGGGGGGGGGGGGGGGGGGGGGGGGGGGGGGGGGGGGGGGGGGGGGGGGGGGGGGGGGGGGGGGGGGGGGGGGGGGGGGGGGGGGGGGGGGGGGGGGGGGGGGGGGGGGGGGGGGGGGGGGGGGGGGGGGGGGGGGGGGGGGGGGGGGGGGGGGGGGGGGGGGGGGGGGGGGGGGGGGGGGGGGGGGGGGGGGGGGGGGGGGGGGGGGGGGGGGGGGATCGTGTTTTCGATGGATTCATTTTTTCAACAGATGCAAAAAATCATGGGCTTTGAAGCATTTTTTTGCATCGGGGCAAAATTTAACTAAATCTACAGCGTAATAATCTGGTCCCACCAGATTAACGGCTCATAATTTCTGATTAACATGGTAATTTCTTGGGAGTCTGTAATTAGTATAGGTATAGATGTGTTTGATTCCTTGCAATAGTTTTGTGATATAGAGATGGAATGTGTGGGAGGTACTAGTAAACGGTTGTGGTTAGTAAGAATATTGATGTTAAGTTTTGTGATTCCAGAAGCATGCACGTACAGTCTCTTGTTATGCTATGAAGTTGGAGCACGATTTATTACTGATTGTCTTCCTTATGAGTGGCGGTTGGGGACGAGCGATGGTCTTTTCCTACCAATCTATCGCCCTAGGGGCATGTGTAGTAGTACTTTGCTTCGAGGTATAATAAACTTTTGCAATAAGTATATGAGTTCGTTTATGACTAATGTGAGTCCATGGATTATACGCACTCTTACATTTCCGCAATTTGCTAGCCTCTACGGTACCGTGCATTGGCCTTTCTCACCTCGAGAGTCGGTGCAAACCCGTACATGATACGCTCTATCACACATAAGCCTTATTATATCTTCCTCAAAAGAGCCACCATACCTACCTATTATGGCCTTTCCATAGCCATTCCGAGATATATTGCCATGCAACTTCCACCGCTTCCGTTTTGATGACTTGAGCATTTATTTTCATATTTCTTTGTATGATCGTAAGATAGCTAGCATGATATTTTCATGGCTTGTCCATTTTTTCTATCTCTACTGCGCTAGATCATTGCACATCCTGGTACACTGCCAGAGGCATTCATATAGAGTCATACTTTGTTCTAGGTATCGAGCTGTCATTTTCGTTTCTTTTGAGTTGTAAGTAAATAGAAGTGTGATGATCATCATTATTCATTATTAGAGCATGTCCCAGTAAGGAAAGGATGATGGAGACTATGATTCCCCCACAAGTAGGTAGGAGACTCCGGACAAAAGGGAAAAAATGAAAAAAGTGGGGCCAAAAATAGCCCAAGAAAAGAAGAAAAAAAGAAAAAAATTGAGAGAAAAGAGAGAAGGGGCGTGCAAATTCCACACTTGTGCTTCAAAGTAGCACCGTGTTTTTCATATAGAGAGTCTCCTATGCTGTCACTTTCATATACTAGTGGGAATTTTTCATTATAGAGTTAGATGCACACCCACTTAGTTTTCATGTTGAGCTTTGATACACTTATAGCTCTTACTGCATTCGTTGCATGGAAATCCCTACTCCTCGCATTGATATCAATTGATGGGCATCTCCATAGCCCGTTGGTTAGCCGTGTCGATGTGAGACTTTCTTACTTTTTTGTCTTCTCTATATTTACCCCTATCGTCATACTTTATTCCACCCATAGTGCTATATCCATGGCTCGCACTGATGTATTGCATCGGGGTTGAAATAGCTGAAGCGCATTAAAAAGTATGAACCAATTGCACGGCTTGTCATCGGGGTTGTGCATGATAAATACTTTGTGTTAAGAAGACAGAGCATGACAAGACTATATGATTTTGTAGGGATAGCTTTTCTTTAGCGTTGATATCTTGAAAGACACGATTGTTTGTTGGGATGCCTGAGTATTGATGTATTTATGTCAAATTATAGACTATTGATTTGAATCATTCGTGTCTTAATATTCTTGCCATGATTAGATATATGATCAAGATTATGCTAGGTAACATTCCACATCAAAAATTATCTTTTTTATCATTTACCTACTCGAGGACGAGCAGGAATTAAGCTTGGGGATGTTGATACGTCTCCGTCATATCTATAATTTTTGATTGTTTCATGTCAACATTATACAACTTTCACATACTTTTGGCAACATTTTATATGATTTATTGAACTAACCGATTGATCTAGTGCGAAGTGCCAGTTCCTGTTTGTTGCATGTTTTTTGTTTCGCAGAATATCCATATCAAACGAAGTCCAAACGTGATAAAAATTTACGGAGAATTATTTGGAGGTGGAATCAACGCAAATGGAGGCCCACGGCCTCCACAACCCATCAGGGCACGCCGGGCACCCCCTGGCGCCCTAGTGTCTTGTTCTCTCCCCGTAAGTCCGTTGGGGACCTTCTTTGGGTTCAAGAAAGACAATTTATGGAATAAATCATGTAAAAATTTCAGCGCAATCGGAGTTACGGAGGGGGGGGGGGGGGGGGGGGGGGGGGGGGGGGGGGGGGGGGGGGGGGGGGGGGGGGGGGGGGGGGGGGGGGGGGGGGGGGGGGGGGGGGGGGGGGGGGGGGGGGGGGGGGGGGGGGGGGGGGGGGGGGGGGGGGGGGGGGGGGGGGGGGGGGGGGGGGGGGGGGGGGGGGGGGGGGGGGGGGGGGGGGGGGGGGGGGGGGGGGGGGGGGGGGGGGGGGGGGGGGGGGGGGGGGGGGGGGGGGGGGGGGGGGGGGGGGGGGGGGGGGGGGGGGGGGGGGGGGGGGGGGGGGGGGGGGGGGGGGGGGGGGGGGGGGGGGGGGGGGGGGGGGGGGGGGGGGGGGGGGGGGGGGGGGGGGGGGGGGGGGGGGGGGGGGGGGGGGGGGGGGGGGGGGGGGGGGGGGGGGGGGGGGGGGGGGGGGGGGGGGGGGGGGGGGGGGGGGGGGGGGGGGGGGGGGGGGGGGGGGGGGGGGGGGGGGGGGGGGGGGGGGGGGGGGGGGGGGGGGGGGGGGGGGGGGGGGGGGGGGGGGGGGGGGGGGGGGGGGGGGGGGGGGGGGGGGGGGGGGGGGGGGGGGGGGGGGGGGGGGGGGGGGGGGGGGGGGGGGGGGGGGGGGGGGGGGGGGGGGGGGGGGGGGGGGGGGGGGGGGGGGGGGGGGGGGGGGGGGGGGGGGGGGGGGGGGGGGGGGGGGGGGGGGGGGGGGGGGGGGGGGGGGGGGGGGGGGGGGGGGGGGGGGGGGGGGGGGGGGGGGGGGGGGGGGGGGGGGGGGGGGGGGGGGGGGGGGGGGGGGGGGGGGGGGGGGGGGGGGGGGGGGGGGGGGGGGGGGGGGGGGGGGGGGGGGGGGGGGGGGGGGGGGGTCGGGATGATGAAGATGGCCACCGGTGATGGATCCCCCCTCCGGCAGGGTGCCAGAACAGGGTCCCGATTGGTTTTTGGTGGCTACAGAGGCTTGCGGTGCCGGAACTCCCGATCTAGGTTTCTTTCTGGGGGTTTCTGTATTTATAGGAATTTTTGGCGTCGGTCTCTCGTCAGGGGGGTCTCCGAGTCATCCACGAGATAGGGGGCGCGCCCAGGGGGGTAGGGCGTGCCCTCCACCCTCGTGGATGGCTCGGGACTCTTCTGGCCCAACTCTTTTACTCCGGGGGCTTCTTTTGGTCCATAAAAAATCATCAAAAATTGGCACGTCAATTGGACTCTGTTTGGTATTCCTTTTCTATAAAACTCAAAAACAAGGAAAAAACAGAAACTGGCACTGGGCTCTAGGTTAATAGGTTAGTCCCAAAAATCATATAAAACAGCATATAAATGCATATAAAACATCCAAGATGGATAATATAATAGCATGGAACAATCAAAAATTATAGATACGTTGGAGATGTATCAAGCATCCCCAAGCTTAATTCCTGCTCGTCCTCAAGTAGGTAAATGATAAAAACAGAATTTTTGATGTGGAATGCTACCTAACATATTTATCAATGTAATCTTCTTTATTGTGACAAGAATATTCAGATCCATAAGATTCAAAACAAAAGTTTAATATTGACATGAAAACAATAATACTTCAATCATACTAACAAAGCAGTCATGTCTTCTCAAAATAACATGGCAAAAGAAAGCTATCCCTACAAAATCATATAGTCTAGATATGCTCTATCTTCATCACACAAAATATTTAAATCATGCACAACCCCGATGACAAGCCAAGCAATTGTTTCATACTTTTGATGTTCTCAAACTTTTTCAATCTTCACGCAATACATGAGCGTGAGCCATGGACATAGCACTATAGGTGGAATAGAAGGGTGGTTGTGGAGAAGACAAAAAGGAGAAGATAGTCTCACATCAACTAGGCGTATCGACGGGCTATGGAGATGCCCATCAATAGATATCAATGTGAGTGAGTAGGGATTGCCATGCAACGGATGCAATAGAGCTATAAGTGTATGAAAGCTCAAAAAGAAACTAAGTGGGTGTACATCCAACTCGCTTGCTCATGAAGACCTAGGGCACTTTGAGGAAGCCCATCATTGGAATATACAAGCCAAGTTCTATAATAAAAAATTCCCACTAGAATATGAAAGTGACAACATAGGAGACTCTCTATCATGAAGATCATGGTGCTACTTTGAAGCACAAGTGTGGTAAAGGGATAGTAGCATTGCCCCTTCTCTCTTTTTCTCTCTTTTTTTATTTTTTTTATTTGGGCCTTTCTCATTTTTTTATGGCCTCTTTTTTTTTTCTTTTTTTTCCGTCCGGAGTCTCATCCCGACTTGTGGGGGAATCATAGTCTCCATCATCTTTTCCTCACTGGGACAATGCTCTAATAATGATGATCATCACACTTTTATTTACTTACAACTCAAGAATTACAACTCGATACTTAGAAAAAAATATGACTCTATGTGAATGCCTCCGGCGGTGTACCAAGATGTGCAATGAATCAAGAGTGACATGTATGAAAGAATTATGAAGGTGGCCTTGCCACAAATACGATGTCAACTACATGATCATGCAAAGCAATATGACAATGATGAAGCGTGTCATAATAAACGGAACGGTGGAAAGTTGCATGGCAATATATCTCGGAATGGCTATGGAAATGCCATAATAGGTAGGTATGGTGGCTGTTTTGAGGAAGGTATATGGTGTGTGTATGGTACCGGCGAAAGTTGCACGGCACAAGAGAGGCTAGCAATGGTGGACGGGTGAGAGTGCGTATAATCCATGGACTCAACATTAGTCATAAAGAACTCACATACTTATTGCAAAAATCTATTAGTTATTGAAATGAAGTACTACGCACATGCTCCTAGGGGGATAGATTGGTAGGAAAAGACCATCGCTCATCCCCGACCGCCACTCATAAGGAAGACAATCAAAAAATAAATCATGCTCCGACTTCATCACATAACGGTTCACCATACGTGCATGCTACGGGAATCACAAACTTTAACACAAGTATCTCTCAAATTCACGACTACTCACCAGCATGACTCTAATATTACCATCCTCATATCTCAAAACAATCATAAGGAATCAAACTTCACATAGTATTCAATGCACTTTATATGAAAGTTTTTATTATATCCCTCTTGGATGCCCATCATATTAGGACTAAATTCATAACCAAAGCAAATTACCATGCTGTTATAAAGACTCTCAAAATAATATAAGTGAAGCATGAGAGTTCATCTATTTCTTCAAAATAAAACTACCATCGTGCTCTAAAAGATATAAGTGAAGCACTAGAGCAAACGACAAACTACTCCAAAAGATATAAGTGAAGATCAATGAGTAGTTGAATAATTATGTAACTATGTGAAGACTCTCTAACATTTAAGAATTTAAGATCTTGGGATATTATTCAAACAGCAATCAAAAGAAAATAAAATAAAATGACGCTCCAAGCAAAACACATATCATGTGGTGAATAAA